>PVKH010047422.1:0-10295 GCA_004027955.1 Chaetophractus vellerosus | reverse complement strand
ACCACATCCCCCCATTCATAGATGATCTTTCAACTACTACACACTTATTTCAACACTCTGGCTTCTCAGTTCCTACCTTCTTCTTTCCAACGATCTTTTTCTCTACCCATCTACCCCACCCACGTCAGAGGTCACACCTTAGACCTTGTCTTTACCAAGAGCTGCATCATCTCCTAGATAGCTAGCTCTCACTCTAGTTCCTACTCTAGCAATTCTTCTACCCCATCTATTAAGCCCACCACCATTTCACTGTCCATCAACCCCTTCCTGTTCTCCCTTCCCTCCTTTCCCAGCTTAGATGCCATGGGTCCCCATGTAATTGCTGAATCACTGATATCCTCCACTCCCTCACCTTTCCATGCCACTATTGTACTTACCTGGCAAAAAGCTAACTCTAATTAAACCCAGCTCTCTAAATGGCACCTCTTCCTGAGCACCTGGAGAATAATACAACCAGAGTGATTGGTCTCAATTTAATTTTCTGACCACAAAGGTCAACTGAGCACTCAGCACCTCTAAGACATTCTACATTTTCCTAAAACTTTAATATATACTCTCAAGATGACTATATCATACTTTCTCCTCTTTCCACAAACCTCCAGTACCCATACTCAGTTCTTCAATTTCAGCTGATAGCCTGGCACCTTATGTTACTGAGAAAGAGAAGCAGTAGGCAAGAGCTGGCTCATCTCCCCACCACCAAGTCTGCCAACCTTCAGGCATCAGGGCTTGTTCACTCTGTCCCAGCTCCTGGTTAACGTCCCCTCCACTTGGGCACAGGACCCGTGACCTCTTACCTACTCAGAACTGTGTTCTACAGCTGCTACCTCTCTAGCCTGCCTCACAAATTTTCCTTTCTGCAAATACGCTATGATATTTCCATTTCTCTCTCTTATTTAATCTCTCTTAAGAACTTATGCCTCTCTAACTACTACTCTATTTCTTTATTCCTAGTTACAAAAAAATTAAAATCCTCTAAAGGTTTCCATACTTGCTGTCTCCACTTCCTCATCACTTCAATCCACTCCGGAGGCTTTCACCCCTGTCACTCCCCAGAAACTGCTGTTCTCAAGGTCATCAATGACTCCAGGTTGCCAAATCCAGTGGCCAGTGCTTCATCCTCCTCTTACTTGGCCCTCAGCAACATTTGGCTGTTGACTACTCCCTCCTTAAATGCTGCCTTCTACGGGCTTCTAGGCAGCATCCTTTACTGGCTTTCCTCCCACCTCACTGATGGGTCCCTCTTGATGTCCTTTGATACTCCTTCCTCTTCCTCATCTCTCAATGCAGGAAGCCCCAGACCCCAGTTCTCTACCCTCTTGTCTCCTTTTACACATTTTCATTTCTCCTTTTATACAGTGCTCTTGTCACTGGCTTTAAAAGTCATCTATAAACCAAAGACCCCCACATTTAATAGGTTCAGACCTAACCACTTCCATGAGTAGCACATTCATGGATCCAACTTCCTACTGTATCGCCCAAAAGAGAACTCCTAATCCGCCTAAATCACTTCTCTCTTTGTCTTCCCCAGCTTGAAGGATGACACCCCCATCCACCCAGCTGCTTAATTCTAAAAACGAGGAGTCTCTCGCTCATACCCACATCCACACCATCAGCAAGTCATGTTGGCTATAATTCCAAAACACATTCAAAAGCTGATCCCTTCCCACCCTCTCCATGTGCTCCAATCCCACCTCGTTCACACATGAACATCTGAGGCCACAGCCTAAGAGAGCTTTCTAACGTGTAAATCAGATCAATCAAGTCACTCCTTTGCTTAAAACGCTCCCAGGGCTTCCCATAGCAGCCAGAAAAATAAAAATAAATCAAACTTTATCACAGCCTGCAAAGTCCTACATGATTAGCCCCCTGCCCACCTCTCCAAACTCACCTTCCTCTACTCTCCCCTTCTCTCCTTGCTCCATCCACACTGGCCTACTTTCTCCCATGCCAGGGTCTTGCACTGGCTTCTGCCAGCAACATTCTTTCCCCAGACCCTCATCTGACTGTCTCCTTCTTGGCTTTCCCATCTTAACTCAAACATCTCCTCCTCCAGGAAGCCCTTTGTGACCAGCCCTCCCTAGATGAAACACACTGTCACTCTCTAAAATGACTCCATATTATCTCCTACGTAGCATGGACTAGTAACTGACACTTTGTTTACATGTTACTTCTCTGTACCATCCATCCCAGTAGGATGAGCTCTTTGAGGTCTCTGTCGTGTGGACCCCTTTATTCCCTAGAACAGTGCTTGGCATACTAGGCACTCAATAGAAAAGCATCGCCTGATTGAGTGATCGACACCCAGGTGGAGAGGTCCTTTGGGCTGGTGGATGTATGGGGGAAAGGACTGGTGATATCAGTTTAGTTGTCAGCATAAATGCCTGAATATAAGACAAGATATTGTTCCAAAACTACCCCTCAGGTAGAAAGGGTTTGTCTTAGATTCAAGTCCTTACAAAGTCTCCCTATTCTGGGGCATGATCTCAATTACTGCATTTTGAACAAAAAATTGCTCTTTGGGGAAAACTCATTAGCCTGAAATAACCTCAATCAATGAAGTTATGGATATTCACGGAGGTCGCTTGGCAGAATCAGGAAAAAATGGAGGCAAAGACATTTCACATAGATTTATTTCCTGGGGGTATCATCTTACAATCACAACTATTGTCTTTGTAAGCAAGCCCATTTTAAAAAATAATTTTAAAAACATTAAAGGAAAGGATTATACTGGCCTGGATAGCTCAGTTGGTAGAGGAAGGAGTTATGTTGTGGAGATGACAAACATAAATGGGTAGATTTTTTTTTAATTTATGCAATCTAATGTTATGCAATTAGGCTTGTGTGGCAAAGAAAAAAATTTCCCGGGACAGCATCAAACACAGATTCAAAAAGCACTATATCATAAATAACCGACAGAAATAAAGTGTTTGTGTTCTGTAAAATGTTAATGATAAAAATAAAGCTCTAATGATATTGATCCAGATATTAGAGAAAAATGTGAAAAGTTTAAATAAAATTGGGGCCGGCTCGATAGCCCAGTGGATAGGGCGCCGGCATACCACATGGGAGGCCCCGGGTTCGATTCCGGGGGACCTCTCCTAGCGGGCAGACCGCCTTGAGAATGGCAAGCCGCCATGGGCGGGCCGGAGCCGCCGTGGGCAGGGCAAGAAGCTGCCACGGACATGGCAAGAGCCGCCACGGGCAGGGCAGGTCGCCCGCGGATGGAGCACAGCCAGCCACCCGCGAACTGAATCAAGCGCCGGCCGTGAACGGACGCAGAGACCGCCCACAAGCGGGGAAAGCCGCGCCTGCGCAGTGTCCACTCTCGGCGCGTCGCCGCAGCGGGGGGAAGGGGAGATTTGTAATAAAATAAATAAATCTTTAAAAAAAAAAAAAAGTTTAAATAAAATTGCCTCATAAAATATAAAGGAAGATGGGAAACAGATGTAGCTCAAGCGATTGAGCTCCTGCCTACCACATGGGAGGTCCCTGGTTTGGTGCCTGGTTCCTCCCAAAGAAGACAGCGAGCTGGCGTGACGGGCAGATGCGGCAAGCTGATGCAACAAGAGACACAGGGAGGAAAAACATAAAGAGAGACACAAAAAAGCAGGGAGCAGAGATGGCTCAAGCAATTAGACACCTCCCTCCCACATTGGAGGTCCCAGGTTCGGTTCCCGGTGCCTCCTAAAGAAACAAGGAAGACAAGCAGACACAGCAAGTGCAAACATTGAGGGGGTGGGGAGAAATAAATAAATAAAATAAATATTTTTAAAATGTACATATATAAAGGAAGAAAACAGATGCTTCTATATCAACATACTGTTTTAAATATTTGGGCAACTTTAAAATGCATAGCAAACTAAGTTAATAAAGTTAATTATTATTCCAGTCATGCTAAAAGTTTATGAATCCAAGTTTATGTATTCAGCTCTAAATTTTTTGGAGGGTTTCATCACTGGGTATATGGAAGGCTATTTTCAAGTTGGGGCCATCTTATATCTGGGCCTCTATGGCAGTGGATAATATTATACAGAGATTGGCGGGCAGGGGGAAGAAATGAGAAGAAGCCCCAGGATGGAGGTTTCAAGGCCAAATCAAGTGGGAAAAGCTCAGTAAAAAAAATTTACTGTGTGGTAAGTAGATGTCAGAGAAGCCAAGGGAAGATGATATCACAAGAGGAGGAGGAGGATGACACAGAAGCCAAAAGAAGAGTATCTAGAAAGTAGGGAAGCAGATGTGACCCAAGTGACTGGGCTCCCATCTACCACATAGGAGGGCCAGGGTTCAATTCCCGGGGTCTCCTGGTGAAAAGCAAGCTAGCCCACGCAGAGTGCTGGCCCACACAGGGGTGCTAGCCCACATGGAGTGCTGGCCCACGCAGAGAGCTGGCACAGCAAGATGACGCAAGAGAGACAATGAGAGATGCAGCAGATCAGGGAGCTGGGGTGGCGCAAGAGATTGAGCAGCCTCTCTCCACTCTGGAAGGTCCCAGGATCAGTTCCCAGTGCCGCTGGGACAAGGATCCCAGGATCAGTTCCCAGTGCTGCCAAGACAAGGATCCCAGGATCAGTTCCCCGTGCCACCGGGACAAGCAGACACAGAAGAACACACAGAGAGCAGACAGCGAGCACAAAAACAATGAGAGGGGTGAGGAGGAATAAATAAATAAATCTTTAAAAAAAAAAAGAGAGAGAAAGTAGTTATCAAGGCCCATAGATCAAATCAGATAGGGTCTTAAAGGTGTACATTAATCAACAATCTTGATATCCTTGGCAAGAGCAGCTTCTATAGAGGATGGGGCACAGAAACAAGGTCCCAGTGACATGAAGGGACAGTGAGTGCCAAGCAAATGAGGACAGCAAGTATGGACAACTGGTTTGAGAATGGTGGCCACAAAGAGAATGGGAGATAAAAGGGTGTTACTAGCAAGAGAACAGAATGATGTTTGCCACAGATGAAAGAGCCAGAAGGAATGGGATTCAGAGCCCAAATGGAGGCGCAAGTCAGGCAGGAGAAGGACAGGTTGGCTATTACAACAGGAGGAAAGAGGAAACGGTGGGACAGGTGCAGACATCCCACTCTCTGACCACAGCTTCCTGCTCCCGGCCCTCTCACTTATCTCTTCCTTCAACATCTGTTCATGGGAAGCGGATGTGGCTCCCGTCTACCACGTGGGAGGTCTGTGGTTTGGTTCCCGGTGCCTCCTAGGGAAGACAGTGAGCTGGCACAAGGGGCAGGCACAGCAAGCTGACACAAGATGACGCAACAAGAGACACAAGAGGAAAAACATAACAAGAGACACAACAAAACAGGGAATGGAAGTGGCCTAAGCAATTAGGCGACTCCTTCACACATTGGGGATCCTGGGTTCAGTTCCCAGTACCTCCTAAAGAAACAAAGAAGATGAACAGACACAGCAAGTGCAAACAACAAGGGGGTGCGGAAAGATAAACAAAACAAAACAAAAAATCTTAAAAAAAAAATCTGTTTATGACCTCACAGGCACCTCCAGACCTGACCCTGTGACCTGCTCCCAACCTTCCAGCCCCCTCCTGTATTCACCTCCATCTGTATCCAGCCTAGTCTAGGTTCCAGTGTCTCTATCATTCACCCTCATCTCACATGGGAATCTCTGATTGATGTCTGCCTTCCCTACTAGACTGTAAGCTCTGTGAGGGCAGGAACAGTAGCTGTCAGGATTGCTAATGCATCCTTGGCCCCATACAATGCCTGCTACACAGTGAAAACATAATATTTGTTGAGGTAATGACGAGAATGAATTGTTGTCCTACTTATATCGCCATGGTCCTTCTGCCCCTCTTGCATAGCAAAACTCCATAACCCAATCAATCCAACTGTGCTTTTCCATTTCTACACCCTTGGTTGGGCTCTGCTAGAGTCAACCACACAACCAAACAGTGAGGCCACTGCAAATTCAGGCCCGACTGCCCTCAGTGCTACCTGACAATCCTTTCATTCTTCCCTGCTTTGTCTTTCTGCCATCACTGATGGTGGTAGCCTTCTCAGTCTTCCCCAGTCTCCTCAAACCTTCCAGCCCATTCCATCTTACTTACATCCTACTTCTCAGAGAAAGTAGAAGCTGTCTGAGAAGAGGTCTCTTCTCAACTCCCACCAAACCTACGCACCCACATGTATGCATCCATCCTCCTTCCTTTCTGCCAGCACAGTGGAAGGGTTGAGCCTGCTCCTGAGAATGCTCTAGTCTCCCCACGTGTGCTCAGGACCCCCTTTCTTCCCACCTCCTTTCCCTCTCCATCACCCCCACTCTATCCTGAGTCTTCAACCTCTACCTCTCTCCAGGCTCTGTCCAGCATTTAAGCTCAGATGGCCCCCATGCAAAAAAAAAAAAAAAAAAAAATCTTCCTTGACCCCAAGTCCCCTGCAGCTGCCACCTTCTCTCTCTCGGCCTTTAAAACCACATCTCTGATGTCTGCACTTACTGCCTCTACTGCGTCACCTCCCACTCACCCGCCCACCAACTCTGATCCCTTCTCTGTCTCCATCATGCCACTCAAACTACCCTGACTTTGCCAAGCTCACCTACAATTCCCTTGCTACTAAGTCCAATGGATGCCGTTTAGACCCTGGATTGTGTGATGAGGCATGGAACAGGTTAGACCACCTTCCTTCTTGAGCCTCTTCCCTGTGTCCTAGACACATTCATTCTATCCACCCAGCACTCTTCCTCTCACTCTAAACATGGGGTTCTAAAGGTCACTGCCAATCGTGTGCCGTGATCCCGACCTCAGGGTGGATATGTGCTCCAGGGAAAGCCAATCCAAATCCTTCCCCAGATTATTTTAATAGTTTCTAAGGAGCATGTGTAGTAGTGAAATTTGGGAAGGTGGGAGCTCAGAGCTGCTGTTAACCAGGTGCAAAAGCCCATCTGTTCTAGAGAGAAGGGTGCCAACACTCAGAGAGGAGCAGAAATGAGGCAAGCAGGAGAGAGGTCCTAGACACATTCCAGCCCTGACTCCAGATATCTCTGAGGCCACAACGCTCCACAGCCCTTCCCACCCTTCCACAAACCAATAAATTCTCCCTTTGTGTCCAAACTAATTCAAGTCGGATCTCTGTCATTTGCAACCAAGAGTGATGACTCATATACCTGGGCTTCTCCAATACCACACTCTTCTGGTTTCCCTTCCACCTCTCTGACCACTCCCTCTCCTCCTTCAGCCCACCCCTTAATTATTGAGTTTTATGGGGCTCTGTCCCAGGCCTCCTGCCCTCCTCATTCTTTACGCTCTCCCTGGGTGATCTCATCCACTCCAACGGCTTTGATTGCCAGCTGGACACTTGGCTCCCAAATCCATATCTCACCCCCTTCTCATTCATGAGCACCAGACCCATACACTTAGCTGTCTCTGGGCCTCCACATGTGTATGTCTCACAGGTCCCACCAGAATGCCAGACCCAGCCACGGCAGGGCATTGGGATGCAGAGGACAGTCTGGCTGTGTGAAAACAACCAGTCTTGAGTTACACCCCACCCCTGAGCTCCAGGATGGGGTAGGAGTTCAGATTAGAGTGTGGGATGGAGTGAAACTGCTGTGCACTTGCATCATAATAAGAAAGGATTTTTAAAGGCCAGGTCAATGTCCCAACAGCCTTGTAAAACATGGTTGCATCAGAATATCATTAAAAAACCTGTACAGTCGAGCCTCATTATTCGGGGATTCTGTATTTGCAAATCCATCTACCCCAAAATCAGTATTCGTGCTGTTGTAGCAGTCATTTGAGGTGGAACAAGCCAATGCTCTCATACTCTAAACAAGTGTCCTTCCTGGGGTAGATTTAATACCACCTTTTTTTTTTTTTTTTGCACTTTTTGCTTTTTGCTGATTATTTCACTGTTTAACATGGTCCCCAAGTGTAGTGCTGTTCCTAAACTCAAGATAGCTGTGATGTGCCTTATATGCATGTTAGATAAGCTTCATTCAGGCATGAGTTAGAGTGGCATTGGCCATGAGTTTAGTATTAATGAATGAACAATATATACTAAATAAGGTGTCTTTAAACAGAAACACAGGTAAAACAAGGTGATATATTGATCAGTTGAGGAGATGTTGTGACCAGAGGCTCCTAACCCTGTATTTCCCCTAAGAGCAATGGTTCAGTATTTGCTAATTCAGTGTTTACAGTGACTTTATAGGAAATAATTACTGCAAATAAGGAGAACTGACCATATTACATTCTGCAAATTCTGCACATCTGAAACTGACCCTTTCATCTTCTTCTGCCTCTCTTCTTGTACTCCCCAGATCACTTTATGGCAAACCATCTACTCAGTTGCTTATGCCAGGACTTCTCCAGTTTGTGGGGACAGCAATTTCAGGAGCCAAAGTCCTTCAAGCCAGACTCAGTCTAGGCTCTGTTCCCTGATGCCCTGTGCCCACCACTTCCTTGGGCCAGGAATAAGGCTCGAGGAGCTCCTGCACTGCAGGTACAAGGCTGAGTTCAGGCATATTACACACCTCACCTGCACTGATACTCTACACCCTCTCGGCTCAAGGGACAGACCAAGCAAAGAGGTTCCTCCCACAGAGGACAGCAGAGCCTGGATGGGGACAGACAGCCTGCCAGACAGCTCGATGGACCCTTGAGCACCAAGGGTTTGGGCCTGGTGGCAGGAGGGAGAGGAGAGAAAAGAAGCTGGGTCAGCAAAGGCTTCCAAAGAAGGGCAGGTGGTCAGTGGGAGAACTTCTAGAGGGTAGGGGGGTGGGGATGCTACACTCAAAGGGAAAGAGTAAACAGCTGCTATGTGCTGACCTGACCAGGCGCTTACTGTGCTTTGTGAGTTTCAGTCACTCATTCAACAAATAGTTTTCTTTTTTGTCTTCTATGTGCCAGGTACTGATCTAGACACTGGAAATATAGCAGAGGACAAAACAGACAAAAATTCCTGTCCTTGTAGATTTTAGTGATGGGGAGACAATAAACAAGAAAAAAATAAAGCAAAATAGAGAATGTGTTAGATAATTGTAAGTGCTCAAGAGAAAAATTAAGCAGGAAGGGGAGTAGGGAGTGTTGGGGGGAGGGAGCAGTCAGGCAGGTCTCCAGGGGGGAAGTGTTCCAGGCAGAGGGCACAGCAAGCGCGCTGGGTGAGGCTGGGGAAGACGTGGAATGCAGCAGCAACGGCAAGGGAGCCAAGCAGGCCACAGGGCAGTGAGTGAGCCAGAGGCTTGGAAAATGAGGCCGGGTCACCTAGGGCCTGGCTGTCACTCCGAGGTAGATGGGGGCCAGTGGAGCTTCCCCTCTGGTGACTGTGTTACCAATGGATTGAATGGGAGCCAGGGCTAAAGCAGGGAGACCAGTTACGAGACTATTGCAATAATTCAGGAAAGAAATGATCCATGGCTCTGTGTTACCAGGATGACATTAACGGAGTTAGCGAGAAGGGGTCAGATTCTGGAAATATTTTGAAAAAGGACCGAAACAATTCACTGGCATTTACCGTAGGGTATGAGAAAGGAGAGTTGACAATGACTCTAAGGTTTGGGGCCTGAACAAAGGAATGAGTAAAATCGTCGTTTACCAGAAGAGTATGTGAGAAGAGTAGGTTTGAAAAGGAATAGAAGGGGTAGGTTACCAGATAAAATACATGGTGCTCAGTTAAATCTGAATTTCAGATAAATGACAAACAATTTTTAGTATTATTATATCCCATGCAATAGCTGAAATTTAAATTTAACTGAGCATCCTGTTTTCTTATTTGTTTGTTGCAACCCCAATAAGAAAAGAGCTTAATTTGGGACATAAGTTTGAGATACCGACTGGATGGCCACAGGGAAAGGTCAAGTTGCAGTTGGATGGATGGGTCAGGAGGTTCACAGAAAAGGTCTGGGGTAGGGGTAAATATTTCGGAGTTGCCAGCCTCTCCTTGATACTTAAAACCCTGACACTGGATGAGACCACCAAGAGGGTAAGGGAGGACAGAAAAGAGGAGGGGTCCAAGGACTGAGCCCTGGGGTAACCCCATATATAGAAGTCAGAGCAATCTGGGGGAACCAGCAAAGGAGACTGATAAAGAAAGGCCTGAAACGAAGGAGAAAAGAAAGGGGAAAAATCAGGAGCATGTGATGTCCTGGAAGCCAAAGGAACACAGTGTTTCCAGGAGAGAGGGATCAACTTTGTCCATGGCTGCTGAGAGATCAGGAAAGATGAAGATTGAAACTGGACCATGAGGCTTCGCTACGGACAAGTCCACGGGGAAGTAGGAGAAGCAAAATCCTAATTAAGTGCAGAAGGGAATGGAAAGAGAGACATCAG
>PVKH010047421.1:0-10293 GCA_004027955.1 Chaetophractus vellerosus | reverse complement strand
TGATGGGCAGAGCAGTGTTCAAATATTGCATCCCTACTGCATTCAGCACTGAGTTTGGCATCGGGAAACAGAGGCAGGCAAGCCCAGCCTGGTCTGCTCTCACATGATGCACAAGTGTGTGTGCAGTGTTTGAAGAAATTGGCATCACATTGGGCCAGAAAGTGGAGGAGACTTTCCTGAAGAAGTGATGTTTGGGGTGGACCAGCAGTCTAGAATAGGCATAACCGAGGAAATCCATTTCTGTTGGATTCTTGGATTATCAGGAGCTAGAGCAGGCTCTTGGAAAGCAATGTGGCATGCTGCAGAAGAGTTTTGTTTTGTTTCTAGGAAGCATATCTAGTGAAGGGGAGTGATATCAGAGGCAGGAATTTTCCAACCTATCTGAAAATGGTCACTACGGAAATTAGAAGTACTGCTTGAATGCCAAGAGAAGCCGTTCATGCAGGGAGGTGGTCAAAAAAGCCCTTAGATCCTTCTCCATCCAAAATAATAAAAAGGAGATGTGTTCTTGGAAGAGATGCACAGCCAGAGTTCAGTCAACCTCCCCCAAAAGTCAGTGAAAGTCTTCCCTTCTGGAAGAAGCGGGTCCCAGGTGTGAAAGGCTAAAAAGTCTCCAACCAGGGCTGGCTTTGAAATCTGGAAGCCAGGAGGGGAAATCTGCATGTCTATGCCACGCGGAGCAGCATGGGACCTGGACACTTCCTGAGGGGCATGAATACACATCCTCGCCGTGTGTCTTCCCCTTCAAAATGACTGTTTGCCCACCTGAGCCCAGCGAGGCCCACGCATCCCCCACTCCCCTGCAGATGGGACGGCTGGCTACGGACAGCTGTGCTCCAAGTGAAGCCAGGAAGCTCCTCGCGGTGGCCCCAGGGAGTTTTGCATCACAAGGGGGGCATTATTTCCTTCACTAGGAAGGCAGTGTTTGTCTGAGACCCCAGGGAGCTGATGAGGTGATAACATGGGAACGGGGATAGTCGGTGCCCTGGGCTCTGCTGCAAATGCCCTCTCTGGACAAGGCTGCTGGCCCCTGAGGCCTGTGCTTGGCAAGAGAAACACGGACTGTGATGGAAGGAGACTGCTGGGGGTGAGGGCCGTCACCAGTGTGTCACTGTTCTCTTCCAAATGGAAGCACAAAGCCAGACGGCTGTTTTTACGCCAAAAGACGAGAAGAGTTTGAGCTCCGTGGGGCATCGTGGTGTCTCTACGGTCCGTCTCCTTTCTTTGCACAGGGCTCAATTCCTCGGTCATTTGGCAGGGATAGGGAAGGCCTTGGCCTTTTCAAAACCAGTCTAGAAATCGTCAACAACAGAGAAGACACCAGAACAATTGCCCAGGTGTCTTAAAACTCATGAATACCACAAACAGGTTGCATTCTATGCATTAAAATAGGAAAGTGAGGATGGGAAGGTGTTGCCAAGAGTGAATGTGGGAAAGACCTGGGCAGGCCTGGGCGGGCAGCCACCCACATAGAGCTGAGGAGACTAGCACTCACCTCGCCCTCCTCACGTAGGAACTGGGTGGTGGAGAAGCCCATTTGAGCCTCCTGTGTTTCGGGACTAGAAGCAAAATCTCCTATTAGCCTTGTCCTTGACTGCAAGCCAACCTCGGCTCACCCGCTAAGATGTGAAACATCTGCGTCACGGCACATTCTTCCTTGCCAACACCGGCTAATACCCTCCGAGTTTCACACTCAGCTTCTGGAAAGTGGGGGGCAGTCTTTGTTTCGCTTTTTAAACACTGACTTGTACATTCTAGGAGCCCAATAACCACTGGATAAAGAAATTGATGTAATCTTTTTTACTGAGAGCTGAATTTCAGTGACCACAATAAAAAGAAAAAGTAGAAATAGCAGCATATTCTGGGAGCAACCTTTCATTGATTGTTTAGTTATAGCTCCTGGGATTACAGTTCGTTCTTTCCTTACTCCTAAGCATTCAAGGAGTCCCTCATATTAGAGAGCTTTTGATCAAGTGGGTTAAATCTGACTCCCCATTAGAATAATAAACTTGTCCAGGAGGTGAAAGCCACATACTTCTGATTAAACCCTCATGGCACCTCACATAGGCAGGCACTCAATAAACACGAGTCAGTTGATATTTTTATTATGTTTGGGCACAGTGGCATTTTAGGCAGGGCCCACTCTCCTTGAATGTAGAGAAACGAGTGCTGTCACCAGATAGGGCATCTAGGTTGGCAGTGCCTACTGACTGCTGGCCAAATTGGTGTGTCTCGTTTCCATAATTAATTTCAGTTTAAAGAACCCATAAATAGTTTTGCCATGCCTCTAAATTTAAAAAAAAAGAAAAGAAAGAAGGTAAAAACATCTTTCTGGAAAATTTTGGAAAGCTCTGATACCACTGGCTGTCAAGAGGCCTGAGTCTTTATTTATTCTGGGGTGTCAGGATGAAAAGGGATGGAGGTCTAGAAGGCCCTCTAAAGACTTCAAAAATGGCCCATGGAAACAGATATTCAGAACTGAAAAAAAAAAAAAAGCAGAGATACAATTATTTGCTCCTCTTGCCCTCCGCAGCCCTTTTCAGCCCAGGCTCAGATAGACCTGTCCCAAGGTACTCAACTAACTGTGAGTATGAGGGCAGAGCCTAGCAGTTGCCTCTCTGTTGCCTTGTTTTTTGTCCTTTTCAGTCCAGCCCAGACTACAAGGGGACAACTCTGGCCATGTGAACCACAGAGCCACAGCTGATCCTTTGGGCTCTGAGACCTGTGGGAAAAATCAGCAGGCTGTTCAGGACATGCAGGTGCTGTTGTCTTCTGGAAACACCCCCCGTGGAGGCTGTCAGTCTAAGAAAGAAGGGGTGCTTTTGCATAGCAATGGCCTAAATGTAGAGATGAAATAGGAAGATGAGGGATCCGTCATTTTGTTTAAGGAAACAGAATGCAGACGTTTCAGCAGCCATCTTAAACATCACTAAATCCATGACATCAATCAAGGCGTCTGTAAAATTCCCTCAACTTATCTGAAACTGATATTTTCAAATATGTCTGTTACTGCTTATATCTAGCCATACAACTGCTAAATGGTTTGACTCTTCCCTGTTTTTTCAGATATTTTGATATTTGAGATTCAGTCATCAAGACCTCAAACACAAAGTTGCAAAAATACAACTTTGTTAAGAATTTTGGAGACTTCCCAAAGGCCCCACGTGACCTCAGAGATTAAGGGAGACTTCTCAGTCACCTTTACTTCCATGCTGTGTTTGCAAAAACACTTTCTGGATGTCCCTCGTGGACATAAATGGTCATTGAGACAGAATTCTCCCAAATAGATTTTCCAGGCAGGTTTGTGTGCCTGAAAGATGATGGATATGAGAATGGGCTTTGAAAAATCCTGACAGAGCTACATGCTGAAGGAAATATTTTAATCTTTGGCAACTTGTGTCCTTTGTTCTTTACTTTCTCAAGTGTAACATTTGTTAATCTATATTATGGCATTCTGATTTTTCTGGAAATGATAACCACTTTGGAGCATAACAAGATAAGAGCTGACAGAACCATACTTCTTAGCAGAGTTGATCATTCCTTGATTGTCTCCAATTAGCAGCTCTTCTGGGATCCTCTTTGGAATCTTGATCTGCTCCCTGAGAAGCAATGATTTTTCACAGGAACCCCCAGAGAGGAGGCAGGGAGAGAGAACCCCTCACTAGGAAACCAAGCAGTTCCAACGTATTTGAGAATGAACACACCTTTTAAGATCAAAGCTCTTAATAGCTGTAGTTTTGGCAACCACTGTAAAAGGAAAAATGTTAACATGAATTCTGTAACATTTTTAAAAGATTTTGAATTTACTGGTTTCAACAGGATATATGCTTTAATTTGAAAAAATAGTACATAACATATTTTATCTATTTCAAGACATGCTTTTTAAACACTTCAACATCTATAACATTGAGGCATTTTTGACAATTGATGACATCTTAGCCAAAGTGTTGTAATTTAAATGCCAGTGTTTTCTTTTTCTCTTAACAGTGCGTAAAATTACTGCATGTTTTACAATGAATGATATCTTCAACTTGAAGAAATACAACTTGCCTAGAAGGGCATGGTGTTTATCCAGTCCACAGACCATGTTTGGTCTCCTTATGGATTTTTAGGTTCTTGGGAATAATTCTGTTATCCCCACAGGGTCTTTTGTCCCACATGATGTTACATTACCACTTTGGTATATCCTATCATTTGTATTAGCCAAAAAGATGTTCCTGTGTATAAACAAAATCAATAGTCCTGTTTTCAATCCAGAGTGTGTTTATCTGGTAGATTTCTGTCCCATGTCAATGCAGAAGTCCCTGCAGTTCCGGAATCTATTGCATTTGCACCAAGCCTGCTGCTCGTTTTCGTCTGCCAGAGTTTCTCCCGATTCCAACAGAGAGCCGAAGTTGCTGTTCAGATAAATCAACAGTCAGTTACTCTTACATAACACCCCGTGTTTCTAGCACAATGTTCAAAAAAGTACAACACCTATTAGGAAACTGTAGTCAATAATTTACTGTTCATTTGCTGTGAAGGATGCAGAATTGAAGCATTTAGAGAAAAATGGAACATATACTGTAACATCTAGAAGGCATCAGGAGTTTCAGAGGAAAGGGCAGTGGGTAGAGAAGCACAGGAAGGATATTTAAACTGAGGCAAACATAAGAGGACTTGAGTCAGAGGTTAAAGGATGGAGTCCAACTCATACAATAAAAAATAATTTAAAAAAACCACACTTCTGGCCCCAATTCACCAGTTAGATGTGACCCAAAACTTGAAAAACACTGGTTTATTGGATGCTAATTCCATTGTACAGGTGAAGAAACAGGCTCAGAGGGTTTCTGTCCCTCCCCACTTCCCCACCTCACCACCATATTACAGAGCTATTAAGTGTACCTGACTCCAGGGTCCTTGATCTTCATCACTCCACATGCCACCCCTGAAGGACAGTTAGGAATCCAATATGTAGAAGAAGGAGGGAGGCATTTCAATAGGGGGAAAAGGAAACAAAGGCACAGTGTCAGGACTGAGTTACCAGCTTAGGTCAGTTTTTACAGGGAAACTACTAGAAGATTTGGAGGGATAACCCTAGTACTTTTTCCCATAGATCCTTAGGATTTTGAGTAGCAAGGAGGCATTTCCTAAGAGCAAGGATATTCACTTATGTAACCACTTTACATGCAGTTACAAATTCAAGAAATCTAACACTGCCATAGATCTCAGTCTTTATTCCAATTTTTTCGTTTATTCCAATAATGTCTTTTGGAGCTTTTTCTCCTCCATTATTAATTATAGTCCAGAATCATGTATCGCACTTCACAGTTATTCTCTATTTCATTGCTTGTTTTTTTTAATGATAATGTGATGGTTAGGCTCATGTGTCAACTTGGCCAGGTAATGGTGCCCAGTTGTTTGGTCAAGCAAACATTGGGCTAATTAATACAAGGGCATTTCATAGACTTTAATCATCATTGAGTTAATTGCATAGTTGGCAGGTTATATCTACAATCAACTAAGTAGATCGCCATTGGCAATGAGTGACATCTCATCCAATCAGCTGAAAGCCTTAAAAGGGGAAGTGATTTCAGCATGGAGGGAGAGAAATCCCATCTCTACTTTAGACACCGGCGTCTCATGGGAATTCATCAAGGACCTTCATCAGAGCTTCTGGTTTGCAGCCTACTCTGTGGAATTTGAAGTTGTGCATCCCCACATTTGTGTGTGACAATTTATAAAATCACATACTATTTATAGATATTTCCTGCCTGTTCTGTTTTCTTAGAGAACTCTAATACATATATATACACACACACAATATAAACTTGAATGTGATTAATCATATTCACAATGTTGTGTTACCTTCACCACCATCGGTTACCAAAAATTTCCCATTACCCAAAATAGAAATCCCACACCTATTATGCTTTAAATCCCCATTCCCCCTGCCCCAGGTAACCTGTACTCTACTTTCTGTCTCTATGAATTTGCATATTCTATTTCATATCAGCGGAATCATACAGTATGTATCCTGTTGTGTCTTACTTATTTTATTCAACATGATATCTTCAAGATTCATGCATGTGCTGGCATGTATCAGAACATTCTTTTATATGGGAGAGTAACATCCACTGTATAGATATACCACATTTTGTTCATTCAATCATCTGCTGATGGACACTTGAGTTCCTTCTATCTCTTGGCTACTGTGAACAATGCTGCAATGAACAATGATTTGCAAATATCTGTCTGAGACATTGCCTTCAATTCTGCTGGATATATACCTAGGAGTGGGGTTGCTGGGTCACATGGCAGTTCTATGTTTAATTTTTTGAGGCTCTGCCAAACTGTTTTCCACAAAGCTGCACCATTTCACACTCCCTCCAATAATATATGGAGCTCCTATTTCTCCATGTCCTTGCCAGCTTTTGTTACTTTCCATTTTTCTTATTAATAGTGGCCAAGTCACCTTACTGATAAGGAAGTCAAGACTCTGTAGAGCTAAGTGAGGAGCAATTCAATAAGAAATCTGTAGTGATTAGGTCTTTTTAAAAAAAAACATTCTTGTGCAATTCCCTCCAATTTTGTTTTTTCCAATTTTACTAATTATTCCCATGACATCAATATTTACATAGAAGTGTATCTGATTATTCTGGTGAATGAAGATTAGAACCCAGGGATCCAGAGAACTTTGATACAATTCCTTTATAAAACTCCAGTTACCCTGTCTTATGGTCATGTGAATAAGGACTGAAAGAATTAGGCAAACATTAAAACCATTTGATTGGTTGAAAAGGAAGTATATCTACTTATTTTTATTCTAATATATTATTACACTATTTTGTACAATAAAAACAATTTAAAGGTCAAAGTACACATTATTTTCCAGATAACACAAAGTGAGGGCCCTGACTCACCATCCTGTCCAAAGCAATGTCCAAACACGGGAGGGCCCAAGCTCAGACTGTGTAGTAGTTATCAGAGCTGCATTGTTCAAGACCCTTGAGGTTAAAGAAACGCTGGTGACTCTTTCAAAAGCTTATTTCATATTGCATCCTTGTCGGCATGGCATGGAAACACCTGGAAAGGATGAAAGGATGCAGAGAGGTGACCAGTTTGCATAAGATAAACTTCAGCTGACAAAATACAGGTAATCAAACAGGAAAATGCAAAATGCTTGTTCACTTCTGAGAGTCAATGAACCTGGCCATGAAGATTCAACCAACCAAGGAAACTTTACCCGCAGCCTCCCAGGTGGCCTTAAAATTGCCACAGAAGTCACTGTCATTCACATAGAGGATGCTGTAAAGGGAAAGTAACACTTCACCCACCTGGAACTCCTGCAAGCACCAGCACACACCAGGGCCCCCCAACTGGAATGGGGTCTCCATTGGGGGAGGGGGGAGGTTGTTCCCAGAGCTGGAGATGACACACTCCCTGAAGATGTTCCTACAAGGTCTACAAATGCTCAGCAGAGCAGCAACACTGCACTCATGTGTTTGAGGGTGAGTTGTACATGTGTAAATGTGTGTAAGGGAATGTGTGAGTGTGTGTATCTAAGGGTGTTTGCAAATGTGAGTGTGTTTAAGAGAGTAAGTGTGTGAAAGTGTGTGAATGTGTATGAAAGATTGTGTGCCTAAATATCTATGGTTTGTGTGTGAGAGTGAGTGTGTATGAGTGTGTGTGAGCTTGTAAGTTGAGTGTGAGCAGGCATCAGTGAACCAGTGCTAGTGAGTGGATTTGTGAGTGTGCATTTTTGTGTATGTCTCTGTATATGAGCATATGTGTGTGATTAGATCGGTGTGAATGTGTGTAAGTGTGTGGGTGTGTATGAGTGTGTGTGAAGTGCATACATTTGTGTGTGTTTATGGATTTGTCTGCATGCCTGTGAATGTTCCTATGAATGTGTGAGTGTGTGTGTGCACATGTGTGTGTACATATGTGCATGGGTGGGGATGTATATCTGAGTGTGCATGTGTGTGTGAATGCACGAGCTTGGGTGTGGGGTTGGCGCAGCTGCATGTGTATATGTGCCGATGAGGATGCTTGTGCATGTGTGTGCGCGTGGGGCTGTTCATGGTGACACGTGTGGGTGTGTGCACAGCTGTGTGTGGATCCGTGTGCATCTATGCATGCCTGGGCAGATGTGGACACATGTACATGTGTGTGCAGGTGTGTGTATGGCATGCGCATAGTTACATGTGGAGATGTGTGCATGTGCGTATGGATGTGTGTGTGTGCACGGTTGCATGTGTGGGTGTGTACACAGTATGTTTTGCAGATGCACGCATGGGTGTGTGCACAGTTGAGTGCGGAGGTGTGCATGCACATGTATATGCAGATGCATACGTGGGTGTGTGTGCACAGTTGTGTGTGGGGTTACACATGCATGTGCGTGGGTGTGGACACATGCGCAGGAGGGTGTGTGTGTGCATGCATGTATGTATCTGGGTGTGGACACATGTGCACGTGGGTGTGTGCACAGTTGCCTGAAGGGACGTGGCTAGAATGTGCAGGCTGCCCCTGCCTTCATGGTGTGTGCTGCATTGACCACAGGCACATGGAAGACCCTTTTGTCCTCCTTTCTCTTCCATCTGAAAGGGACTCTTGAAATGTAACGGGATTTATTTGGAGAATGCCCCCTCCCTAGGTGAGCCCTGTTTGTCCTGGTGAGCAGCAGTGAGAGCACAAGATGTACAGCCCTCGGCTCTAAAATAGCTGTGCACATTTTCCTCTGCCCGCGAGGCACAATTCCGGCCCTGAGGCCTTTCAGGTAAACACCCTGTGACAGGCCACAAGCCAAGGGCCAACCGGCGTGGGCGCAGCTGTCCCCCACATGGGCGCATCTCCCACCAGGCCTGCGTGGGAATGTTTGCCGTCACCCAGGCTGTGGGCAGCAAAGAGATGCCCTCGCTCGCCCAGGAGAAAGCCTTCACACAGGGCTTAGCCCAGCTCAGTTATGGCACTTGGAGTCTGTAGCCACTTTGTTCCAGAATCTGCGAGCCACATGTTGAGAGTTGCTTGAAAATATTTAATTGAATTCTGACTGCTTGCTCTTGCTTCACCTGAAATTATAAAATTCCTAAAACTCATAAAAATCCTTCAATCTTGAAAAAAAGAGAAAAAGGACCAGTTTGTTGCAGGGAAAGCTTAGGTCCTGAGGCAAGGAAACAAGTTATTAGGGGCCTTTGGGTCCCTGACAACTGTTTACAAGGCCAGTGACTCACCCACGGGGATGGGGGGGGGTGAGGAGTTTCCCAACTGCCTCAGGTCATAAAGCCTTTAGAGCCAGAGCCGCCTTCAGCAGTGGTGTAAGGAGGGCAGCAGGCTGAGGGCCTGCTGGTGAGATTCTGGCAGATGCTGTACTCCCTGCCTCTCTCTTCTCCGTGCTGGGGAATCTGGGTTCAGGGGGGACACTTGTCAGAAGCCTCCATGGGAGAAACGCTCCTGGGCTTTTGCCTCCTGGTACCTACCCAACTTGCCAAGAAGTGACAAGAGAGGGACCATGACCTCCATTCTTGGACCTGACACTGCTGGCGGCCCCAGGGCCAGCACCAGCCACTTTTACCCTTGGCAGGGTGAGTAGCTCCAGCTTCTGGTAGATGAATTTGATGTCCGAGCCAAACATATTAGAAGCAAGCAGAGTTCCTGAGTGTTAAACTGAATGGTTCAAACTTTCCAATATATGGCATTTGGAGAACAGAGAGGAGTGAGCTGCCCAGGTAAAGAGTTTAAACCCAACTGG
Organism: Chaetophractus vellerosus; assembly: GCA_004027955.1. NCBI lineage: Eukaryota > Metazoa > Chordata > Mammalia > Cingulata > Chlamyphoridae > Chaetophractus > Chaetophractus vellerosus. Next base: position 563 of record PVKH010047421.1, on the reverse strand, counting down.
GGAGTAGCGGAGGCAACAACTCCTCCTCCTGCTCTGTGTCCTTCATCTGGAGGAGGTCAGAAGCAGGGTGTTCAAAACACAGTTCTGCAGGGCTCCCATTCTCCATCCTTCTAAAGGAAGCTAGGCTAGTGGTGGGTAAGCCTTTGCACCTTCTGCCAGGCAAATGGGTTAACAGCCCACCTAGCACTGCATATGCCCTTGCCTAGGGTATGCAGATTCTCTGGGCTGAGTTCCTGGGCCATAAGATGGGGGTAATGACATCATCTGCTTTATGGGAATGCTACAAGGAATAAAGGAGCAAGGTAATGGAGTCCCATCACTGGGACGGACTCAGAGTGATGCTGACGGCATCGGCTCCTCCACTGAATTCCAGAAGGCCTGACATTTGTGTTGCTTTTTCTCCCCTTTTCTCCTACTAGGTACTGTTAAAATTAAGTGAGAGGCAATGCATTCATCCACTCCAAAGGCATTTACTTGACCCCTACTGTGTGCAGCTTTATGCCAGGTGCTAGAGATGTAGTAACAGGTAATGCACCCATGTAACCTGCAGGAGCAAACAGTCA
>PVKH010047420.1:0-10300 GCA_004027955.1 Chaetophractus vellerosus | reverse complement strand
ACCTGGAAGGGTTTCTCAAACTGCCACTTAATTCCTCCAAATCTGGGAGGAAACTGCCCAAATCACATCAATGACCCAGTTTAAAAGAGCGATCAGTTGATTTAGCAACCTTAGCCAGTGTGGAGAAAGTCAGGAGCCCTGGGCAGTGCACTATCCCCTGTGGCAGAGATAATACAAGAGCAGATCTGGGGTATATCTTACAAACTCCCAGGGAGGATACTGACACCATCCTGCTGGCATCAGCAATACCCACACCTTCATTTCCTGCTAATTCAGATGCACAGAGGCAAGTTCCAGACATCCACAGCCATCACAAAGGACTGCCTAGTATTCCTGAGAGTGCCTGAGAAACCTGGCCTGTGTAGATGGTACAGCAACAGTCTGTTGGAGGAGAAGGACACGTAGGCCTGTGTTGAAATCCCATCCCCCTGTGCTTTTCTGGCTACGACAAGAAGAAAAGGGCTAGCAGCCATAGGAGCCTCCAGGGGGTCTGGACCACCGAGGTCTATATTCAGGAAGGTTCACCACCTCCTCATTGGGAGGAGTCTTGGGGCTCTCTTCTTGAGTCAGTTAAATTTCAACAAGCTCACACAGTCTAAAAATTGTCTTTATTTAAACTCTCACCATCAAGGCTCTGGAAAACTGATGACTCAGGAAACACTTACTGCGAGCTGCACTCCACAGGAGACTCCAGCACCTGGCAAAATGAGCTCAATGAAGAGAAAGGTTGCACCAAAAAAAAAATATTTGCTATTCTGGATCAAACAAGCCAGTTAATCATTTTGAGTCACACATCACTGTATGTAGCAGAAACCATAATGCTAATGGTCCAAAGGTACCAGGCAGCTTTATGGGGTTTGGAGCCCAAGCTGCAAATTTAATTTTGAAGACCCATGACTTTTAAAGGAGCTTCTTTCTTTCTGTGGGTATATTGCTAAATAATGCATTTAAGGGCTTTGAACATTTGTAAGCCTCTGTCCTTCATTCATGCCATTTCCTCAGCCTAAAAAGCTCCTGCCACCATCTACAGCCAAAGGCTGCTCATCCCTCAGAGCCCAGTGGGAATATTACCTCCTCCACAGAGGCCTCCTTGCATTCCCACCCAGTCACCGGCTCCCACCAGCATATACTGTGCCTTTCTCGGTTCCCACAGCATGCTGCTGGGCCTCAAGTACAGTGCCAGCATCTCCATTCTGCCTTACACTAAGGCACCGCTTCTCTGTCTTCCTTCCTTGCCAAGTTCTCTGACAGGCAGAGGCACTGATTTTGTTCTCATCTGGTCAGGTTCTTTATAGACAGTGGCAGTACATAGGAAATGTTGGGCTGAGATAAAACAGTGAACCCACAGGACTACCAGAAGATACTAATTGCTTCAAGTCTTATGAAAATTCCTACTCCTCAAGTCACAGGCCATAAAAACAATTTCAGACTCTACAAATGATGTTAGCAACACTAGAACATGGACACCTGTCTACTTCTAGAGATGGAGGAATAAAGAGATACAAGGACATCAACCTGCAAGATGGCCTCAGCTCCCTATAGACACATCTAAACTAACAAAGAAAGGTGCTCGGTTTGGAAGAAGGGACAATACTTTTGCTGGTTTACACATAATATACCATGTCCTGGGCTTAGGAGAGGTGAGGCAGATAACTGGTGCAGTTTGGAAATGAAGAGGAAAAGAGCAGGGCAGACATCCCCAAGCTATGCCTAAATGGCTTGCTGGCAATTCTGGCAGGTGCAGAAGCTCTGCAGAAGGCGGGGGGATTCAGGTTGGCTCACATGCCCAGAGGCAATCTGTGCTGCCGAAGTGCAGACACTCTTCTTCGGTTTTACCACCTAGAGGGCAGACCACCAAGTCTGGAGCTCAATTGACCACCCATTTATAAACCCCAACCTCATATTTAACAAACAAAGTCAACAGCAGACTTCCTAACCCTCAGCTGGTGAACCCCCAGCTAACTCAGAGCCTCTTCCCTGAGCTACCAGTGGGTGGAGGCCTGGGAAGAGGTGGGGAGGGGAGGAGAAGGGAGCGGTATACACTTGGCTGGCTCCCTGCACAAGCACCCAAGTCTGAGGTAGTAGAAAAAGCACACTCCCCATGGAAGCCCAGACTCACAGAGTCCATGCTGGAAGAAAGGGAAAGGCCACCTCAGCCAAGAATCCCCTCCATCGGGGGTCTCTCAGTCTCAGCCTCCCTACTCCGCTTTTGTGAAGTACACATTTGCCTCACCCACCCTTCCTGCTTTGTCTTACCCTGATCTGCAAAGGAGACAATGCTCTGCTTCCTCCCTGGACCTTGTGTGTATTCACCTCCAGGTCCTCGCTCATGCCATTCCCTGGCATCAGGATGTTCTTCCTACTCCTGCACTGTGACATAGCCTCAGCCCCATCCATCCCTCAAGGCCCAGGACAAATGCCCCCTACAGCTCTCTCCTGGATTGCTGCCGCCAGCTCTTTCTCCTCTCAGCTCCCACAACACAGTGTCTCCCTCCTCTTGTGCCCCGTGTCCCTGTCTACTGGTGATGCATTGATTTGCCTGCAGGCCTGACCTTCGCTAGAAGGAAGCAAGCCTCCTAAGGGGACAAACCACATCCTCTCCATGTCAAGGCTTTTCCTGATATCCAGCATCAGCCTTGCTGAATGACTGAGCAACTACAAGGTGTCTGAGGTGCTCTGTGCAAGTGGGACTTGCTCAGCTGCCTTCTACAAAGCAGGGCCTAACTCGGTTTCCCAGGCTTCTCAATGGACTGTGCCCTCAAAATATGTTCTCTATCCCTACTAACAACTGGTCAAGATTTGTAACAAAGCACAAACATCTTTGTCAAATCCACCGCAGCATTTCAATTTCCACTTTTACCTGAGGCATAGATAGGTGCAGGAAGAGTAAGAAAACGTGTCTGCAGGGTAAGCATGTGATAACAGAGACACTTTGGTTGACAATAGCAATTAATTACCGTGGCTGAGAGAGTATCAGTGCCTGCTTGCTGCAGGAGAGTGCTTGAGGGTGCTAGTGTCACTGTGTGGGGTACAGGGCAGGTGGGCTCCAAAGCAGCCATTACTGAAATGCATGCCTCTTAATAATTGACTGAAATGATGAACTGGAATCTTCCCAGCCTCTGATGGGCTAAGCATTTGGCTTCCTGTGGCTAGCACAGATGGGAGCCACTTCAGGTAGCACAAGGGTCAAGAGGGAGCCTGCTCGTCAAAAACATACCCAATAACACTGCAGGAAACCACAATTTCCTCTCCTGTAGTGCAAGATGAAGAGTTGTCTTACCATGTCCTCTGCCTGCACAGAAACAGATTTACTGGAATCTGTCTGACCCTACTCAACTATAAAGCCACATTATTAAATGTGAATCTAAAGCCAAAACTCAGCCAGAAATTCCGTCAGGTTAAATACACATGTTCTCTCTGTCATGTGTGCAGAAGGTACTGTATGACTGAGGAGAGGTCATTCATCTCACAGACTTAGTCAGAGGTGAGAAGTGCCTGCTCTCAGGTTCCAGAATTGCATACAAGGTCTGTCTAATCACAAGTAGGATGGACACTACATACTATTTCGTTTGCCTTCCTCTCCTGCTTCTTCTTCATTCTCAGGATCAATATCTTCTGCTTGGGTAATCCAATCCAAGTAGCCCTTTAGATCCTCTTCTAGCTGCTGCTTCTCCCGGAGCTTCTGGAAATCTCCCCGTGCTTTAGCCTTCTCTCTTTCCTTTGAAAATTCTCTGAGGAAGGCAAACAGAACAAGCACGTGTCAGGACATGCTCAGGAACCCGCATCACAGGCCATCTGCCCTGCTGCACAACAGTCTTGTGGCAGGACACACAGCACTGAGCACAGCCACATTAGCACAGCAACAGGAACCACACACGTGTACAGGACATATGGCAGTGCCTTCCTAAGCAAGACTGTGGGTGTCAAAGTTGCAGAGATCACACCAACACACATGCACCATTTCTTAGAAAATGAACTCCTTTCAGGATGACAGCGATCCCAAGGAGCCTGGGCCAAAAACACCATGTGCCGTCATGGTAGGCCTCTTGACACCTCCCATCAGGGGCCTGAACTCCGAGAAGTCCCACCTCCCCCAGAACCTCCTAAGATACCCACTACCACACTTCAAAGAGAAAGGGCCTAAGAGGACTGAGCTGTGGTCAAAGGGAGTACCAAGTTTAGGGTTTCTTCAATACTTTGGGGTAAAACTTTGCATTCACATTGTGTGCTGACCTCTCTGTCCAAGCCAGGAGCCCTGGGTGGGGGGAAGGGGGAGGTCCTGTCCACTGCCCATGCTAGGTCCCCTCCTCACCACCTGCAGGTTCACACCCGAGCATTGGACAGGGTCAGGGCAGATCCCAGAGGGGAAACTGAGCACTGATTTATTTTTATTAGCCCTTTGTTCTTGCTATAATCTTTCCCCAGAAAGTCTTCCCTATAGCAGGTGAAGAAACAGTACAGTCTGTTGCCCATTTATGGGAACACCTGCCATAGAAAGCCTTTGGCAGACATGTAAATGTTCCCAACTGTTGGTTGTTTACCTTGCCTTTCATGTCTGCAATCCTCTATCTATGCACATACACAAAATCCCAAACTTGCTCAGGCAAGCCTGAGAGTCAGGGGGATAATTACCCAATTTTCATATACGGGGAACCATCTGCATTTCCAACCATGAATTGTTACAGGCGCCAAGATATATGAGTTATTAATTTAGTAAGACAATTAAAAAGCTGCTAAGAAAGCAGGTAAGAGTGCAGGCAGTGCACCTTCTATACACAGACCCCTAGATTCTGGAGGTTACTTGTCCTCCCTCCCACATCTCCCTTTCAAGGATTCCATTAATCCAACCAGTAAACAGGGAAATGACCAGCTTAGATAAAGCCAACCTCCTATTCTCTCTCTTCCTTCCCCATCCTCAATTCCTGGCTGTTGATGGGCTCAACAGATACATGAACACCCAGTGACACTGCTACTTCAGGGAAGAAACTTGAATCCTTGCCAAGGTACCACACTCTGCCCACATTTAGAAAGGCCCCACTTTCAGAGCCCCCAGAACCTAGCCATTAGCTCTGGAAGGACTAGTCTGTCTACACCTTCACTGTCTGGGAAGTGAGAAGGAGTGTGACAGGTCTGCAGAGCATCCAGCTCACGGGGCTCCAGGGGGGTTGGACCCCATGTACTGAAGCCTTTCCTCTTGGGGAGAATACCCTCCTATCACAAAAAAGAAGAGACTTCATAGGCAGGATCTTGCTGCTAAAGCAAACCACACCCTGGGAATGATTTGGGGCTTCTAGAGCTCATAATTCAGCCCTGGATAAATTCACCAAATTAACCTGAACACCAAGTGTTCATTAAGTGTTCAAATGAAAACACATTATACAATCTGTTTTCTTAAATACAATGTAAAGAACAAGTAAGTGGGCCTTCAATTCTATTATTTACCAGAAAATGTATCCTAGTACAAATCTATTTGCATGCTTTGATTCTGAACTAGTACTAAATTTAGATGGCTACATACAGAGTATTCTTATTTTGATATCATATCTGATCTGATTTCTTGAGAAAAATTACAAAGATAATAAGTACCCTACAAAGCTTAAGAGTTTTGTAAAAGGAGACTAAGTTTTAATATCATACTTTACATGTTTTTTTTTACATTAAAAATACCAAAACCCATCTCTAATTAGTTGCATCATGGTTGCACATTCTTGGTGGTTGGGACACAGTAAAAGTAGGCATAGATTAAATCCTACTATGACTAAAATTGCTGAAAATCAAAAATACTGCCAAGTCCTGGTTCACGGCCATTTTAAATAATAGTCACTATTACAAATGTCCACATAACAAAGCTCTTAATACAAACCCCCAGGATGAATTTTAGACAGTTCTGAATGGCCTAATGTTACTAACACGCACATTGTACCATTTACTGATTTGGACAGAGCAGAGATTTACAAGGCATAAATATCCCTCTGTCAGCTATGAGACAGGATGGGGGAAAGGACACAGGAAGGTGGGGTCCTTGTGATAAACTCAGGTGCCCCCTTAGTCCTCCATGACTCACACTAGGCTCCAAGTCTAAAGACCTGGATTCTAGTCCCAGCTCTGTCATTTTTCTTTTCTGAGCTTCAGTTTCCTCTCCTACAAAACAGTCATAATAATATCTGGTCTACTGTTTCCCAGGGATTAAATAAAATATTAAACATAATAATGCTGTGAAAAATTACAAAGCCCTGTAAAAGTATAAAGTTCAAATGTAAAATAATATTTGGTTGTTGAATTAGACATAAGACAAAATTAAAAAGGCAACCAAAGGAGCTTTCTCAAATACCAGAGGGAGAAAACCCAGGAATAGCTCTGAATGGGCTCTAAGCTGCCATGATCCCACGAAAGTTTCAGAGATACGCAGAGGGGCACGTGGGCTCCCGGGGCGCCGAGTGACTGTGAGGAGCCAGCAGTCCCCTAGCAATGCTGTATCACTATCTTCTCAGTGAAAAGGAACTCACTCCCTTTTCAACAAAACTTCAGTTCCAGGAAATCTCATTTCAATCTACCATATCTTGTATCAACCTCAGTGGATGATGGAAAATAGACAGTTGCCCCATTTTATATAAGAATTCACCATATTCTAGAAGCTTATTACTAAGGGACTAAATAATCATCATTTTTACAAAGGTTCATTTAACAAAGCTATTGATAGGAACCATCAGACTTTTGCAAGTGTCTAAATTCCAACTTGCAAAAGTCTCATTTTGTTTAGGGTGGGTCCAACAATAGAATGAAGGTAAAATATGCTTGAACAAAAAAAGCATATATAGTGTGCTACTCTTTGCAGATGAAAGAATGGGAAATAAGAAAACATGCACATTTCTGCAATTTATATGAAAAATAAAACAAAAATTAAGGGGTGGTGATGATGAAGTAGAAGGGATAAAAGATGGAGTGACACTTCTAAGTATATCTCTTTCAATAGTTTTGACTTTTGGAGCCATGTTAATATTCTGCATAATAACATTTTTAGTGGTGGTGGTGGGGACACTAAAACTGAAAGCAAATGGAGACAAACGAATCTGATCGTATTTCAAATGAGTTTTATAACCACACTGAAGCGGAAAGACAAAACTATTTCAAGTAGCTTTTGAACATTTGACTGTGTACTTTTAGTTTTAGGCAGGGTTTGAGTGCGGGAAGAACTACAAACAAATCCTGAACTCTTCTTACTAGGTTTGTTTTTTGTAGTGATTTGACTGAAACAATGTTGAAACTATTTTAGATGTAATACAAACTGAACATATGAGTACATGTGTTGAAGTTTTTGGGAGCCAGGGTTCTTACTGCAGAAGGGAAAAAGATATATGGAATGAAAGAAGATGAGAAAGAACCCTCTGGGATGGACTGGAATCAAAGATATTGGTATGAATGCAAAATTTCTAAAAGATGTATATGTATGTGTGTATGTATAAATGTAAGTATGTGTATGTAACATGCATAAACTTGCCAGTTCTGTCTGTTACAAGGACTTAGAAGCAAAGACACCCTAAAAGCTATGAGCACACCTGGCACCCAGACCTTGGTCTTTAATAACATTCCCATTAAAAGGAAGGAGAAGTCTTTATAAAAAAATGGCTGATTCCAGAGATGGGGCAGGGTAGGTAGAGGATGAAGAAAGTAAAACAAACAAACAAAAGTCGGAAGGTGCATGACACAAAAACACAGAGAAGGGTCTCTCTCACTGGTCACATCTGGGATAATTTGTGTGTGAAAATTAAGGCTAGTAATGAATTATAAATTTAAAATCAATCCACATCCCTATTTGGATTAAATGGGAGACAAAGAAGAGTACCTTCTTATAGTCAAATTTCGTGAGCTAACTGGTAAATGTAGAGGGAGTACTGGGTTGGAAAATCATCATTTTGAAACCACCATGGTAAAGATTATTTCAGGCAAGAATCACCATGGATCTAGGGGGAACTTGTCATGGGAAGTAGAATATTTGCATTAAAGTGTCTCCCCATGGATTGTTTATTAGGTGCAAGGGGAAAATAGGATCTAAACAGTGGTTAAACTTAATTACATCAACAATGAGGGGCAGATGGACAGCATGTGCCTCCAGATATGATGCTGTAAGAAAGATACTATATCATTCATGTAGTGTTCCACCTGGGAATGCATACCCTGAATCTAATCACGAAGAAACATCTCAGGGAAACAAATCTCCCTGAAAATAATCCTGGATAATTTAAAATGTCAATGTCAAAAAAGATAAAGATTATGGGAACACTCCAGATTAATTGAGACTAAAGAAACATTAAAACTAAATACAGAGGAATGGGTATAGTTCAGTAATTGAGCACCTGCCTCCCATGCCATGTACAAGGTCACAGGTTCAATCCCCAGTGCCTCCTAAAAATATATATATATAATAATAAAACTAAATGCAGTACCTGAGCTAGGCTGGACCCTGTACTGAGGGAAGAAACAATACTATAAAGAACATTATTTTTTTCAATTAACAAAATTGGAGTACAGATATAGATTAAAGTTTTGCATGAATGGTAAATTTATAGATGCTAATAACTATACTGTGGTTATGCAAAAGAATATCTCTACTCTGAGGGAATACACATTGAAGTATTTAGGGGTAAAGGGCTATGATATATACAACCTACTCTCCAATGATTCAGAAAAGTCAGATAGATGATAGACAGACAGACAGACAAAAACAAATGAGATAAAATGTTAACAATATGTGAATTTGGGTAAAGCGTACATGGATTGTTCATTGTGCTATTCTTACTCTTTCAACCCTACAGCTTGTCCATATGCTTGAAATTATTTCCAAATTGAAAAATTTTTAAGTGCTTAGAAAGTGTAAACGTACTAATCAAATGTAAAATTACGTCATTTCATATTCATTTTGGCTTCCCAGGTAGATTGTAAACTCCTGTAGGAATGGGCAATGTTGTCCAGGTCTTATGTATTTCTTTCTGCACACCTCTGCCTCACCCATGGTGAGAGGCATGCAGCAAGGCTATGTACACAACAAATGCACAACACAAAATAAGCCCTACTCCCAAAGAGGCCAGAATGCATGGCTACAAGACAGAAAGCCCAGGATTCCTGGGAAACAACTGTGGCTGAGCCCACACATACCATCTGAAGTAGCCTCCCCCACCAGCCTGCCATTTTCCCTTATCACTTAGTCTTCAGGTTATTACAAAATCTTCACTCCAGATCTCTCCTTTTTAAGGAGCAAATACTCAGTGAGCAATCTCCCTGCCAGTCTCATACGACAATCACCATCTTATGCAGGCCAGTAAGCACAGAGGCAGCTGAAGAGGTTGCAGCCAGAGCATTTCGTCAGGGTTTGCCTCTCTCTGCTTGGGGTCACGATTATGGGTCTGGACCTCACCGTGGTGCTGTCAAGCTCAAGTACCTCAGGACTCCTCACTGCTGCCCTCAAGAATCAAGGCCAAACACCTCAACCAGCCTGAGACCTTCTAGCCTGCTGCCATCTGCTATTCCAGCTTTATGTTCCCCTTCTTATAAATGTATGCCCTGTACTTCAGCCACAATCCTCTCAATTTCCCAGTCTTCTGAGGCTTTGTCCACCAAATTCCACCTTTGAATTTCAGCTCACCTTTCAAAACCCAGCTTAAGTTTCATGGTTTTGGTGACACTTTCCCTGGCTACCCTGTCCAAACAGTTCTGCCCTCCTCTGAACATGAGCACACTCTATTTGTTGAACACCAAGACACAGATATGTGTGTCCCCTGCCCCAGCTACCACCCCAGTGTTGTATCCTTAACGACCCTAGCACAATACCTGACCCCATTCTCTCTGGCTAGTGCCTCTTATAAATTAGAAACTGTTATCACCCCCATTATACAGAAACATTATACAGAAACTGAGGAGACTGAGGTTCTGGGAAGTTGAGCACACAAGCCTATCTAACTCCTATATCTACGCTCAAGTACCTCAACACGGGTACACAGAAAGCAGAGACAGGATGCTGAGGAAAAAGGGGCTAGAAGCATAAAGAGATGAGGGTTGAAAAACAGGTTAAAGCCAGTCTGTGAAGCCTCAAAATCTGAGGCACTTGGATTGCTTCCTTGTAGGCAATGGGGAACCCAAAGAAGTTTTAAAGGAGAGTGTCATTTTCAACTTTGTTTTACAGGAGTTATGTGTGAATATAACATCGAAATAGGGAGAAAATGATGGCAGGGAGGCAAGAGGCATTCAGTAAGCACTGGGCAATGCGTTGGATTTGACAACAACAAAAATATGAGTCAAAAATAGC
>PVKH010047419.1:0-10297 GCA_004027955.1 Chaetophractus vellerosus | reverse complement strand
TGGGCTGATCACTCCTAGCCTCTATTCCAGTTCCGGTTCCAGTTTCTGGGAGGCAGGGATTTCTGGAGGACTTGGTTTTTAAGCGAATATAATCCTATTATTAGTTTGCGGCAAGCATGATTTTACTTATACACAGATCTAGTTCTCCAATTTTACTGTCAATTAGACTCTCCTGTTTAAAGTCTCAAACAAAACCCAAAAGTCTTGCTGCATTATTACTGACCCAACTCAAATTTGCTTCAATAAGTTGCTTTGGATTCTTTGGCCTGCAACATAGTTCTTTGCCAAATCTGAAAAGCAGTCTGGAAAGCTCATTCATAAGCCAAACAATCAGAGCTGTGCCTTTTTATTTTGAGTGTTTGTTGTCATTGTTGTTTTTGGAATTGCCACAACTTCACAATAAAAACAATTTGAAAGAGGGCTGTCTTCTGTAGTAAAATTGCCTGTTTGCCCACATACATGTATAGGTAATTTCAAGGGTTAACTGGTAATGTTACCTAAGTAATCATTTTTCTATTGTATAATTATGTAATTGTGATTATATGTGGCATATTATTCTTGGAGACTTCATAAAAGCTCATGGCTTTTTAGTGTAGATAGATAAATTCAAGCATGACAAGGTAATTGGAGTCTTTGACTTCAAGTGAAATAAGCTCTTAGAAAACTTCTGCTCCCCCTTTTTGCTATTTTCTTTCATTTAGTTTTTAATGTTCCTATGATCAAGAATAAAAATAATCTGGAAAATACACTCAGCTCAAAAAGTGAATGGAGATTCTGAATCTTTATGTGTTTCCATTGACACAACCATGCAAATTAGCAGAGATACATATGATTTGAAAATATGCTCCTAGACTGAAACAATATTTTTCTTTTAATTTTCCAGTCTGTAAAAATTAATCAAAACCTGAGACTAGATCAATGATATTAGAATAGACTTATAAAGATAGAATAGAGAAATGACCATAGATGTTTAAATTAGAAAGCACTTCCTGTTATCCCCATTCTCACCCTAACAACATTTCCTGTCATCATAAGTGTTTTTCTACTAAATCAATGTTTCTTATGTCATAAGATCCTCCTCCATTCCTCTACTCCCAGGTCCTTTGGAAAAAATAGAGAAATTTTACTAAGCACATAGATTTCTTCACACGGATGTGAAGTATTTGGAAAAGATAAATTATTTGAAAAATGGTTGGCTTTCATTTTTAGTTATTTTTTTCTATACCATAGAAGAGACCAGGTATTTGCATATATATTTTCAGAGAAAATATGGTATTTGAATTTTATTTTAGGAATGTTCTTAAAACTGTACCTCATGCCAGAATTTTAGGTAATTTATCAACTCAAAATGTTAATTTATAACTAAACAAAAAACATATCCAGTTTTAATATATGTTGTATAAAACACACATTTCTAATCATTGCAACACCTCAGATTATCTAAATTCTCATAGTCTGGTTTCCATAACCTTTAGGCTATTTTCCAAATTTCTGTTCTAGCATATCCCCCTCCCTCCCATACCCCGATGGCTCCCTCATCTATTTGCTCACTGTTTTTGCTCATTGCCTGCTCATTATCTGCTCATTGTCTGCTCGTTTCTTCTTAGGAGGCACTGGGAACCAAACCCAGGACTTCCCTTGTGGGAGACGGGCACCCAACTGCTCGAGCCACATCTGTTCCCTGCTCATTTTTTGGTTTTGTTTTTGCCCATTTCTGCTCGTTGATTTTTCTCGTTGTCTGCTCATTGTTTTTGCTCATTGTCTGTTGATTGTTTTTGCTCAATGTCTGCTTATTGTTTGCCTGTCTTCTTTAGGAGGTACTGGGAATCAAACCTGGGACCTCCCATGTGAGAAGTGGGCACCCAACTCTCTGAGCCACATCTACTCCCTGTTCTAGCATATTTTTATTGTATCAACTTTAATGAGGAAAGAAAGTTAACTCTTGAAAAACAGAAATGTCAGGATCCAGGAAGTGGATTAATAAGGCTACTTGATTGTTCTTTTTCCTCTGGAGCTGGCTTCACATCTAGTTGACTATTCAAAATATGTATTGCAGTCACAGTATAGCCTAGGGATGAAAATCTGTTTAAATCCCAGTTTTAACACCTATGAATCTTAGGCTAAATTCTTAACATCCCCAGGCTTCCATCTCTTTCTTTCCACATTGAGGCAAGTGCTCATCCCTGCCTCATCCCTGCCTTGTGGGAAGAGTAATTGTGCCAAAGGCTGGAAAGTACTCAGCACTGTACCTTAAATGTGGTTAGCTTTTAAAGAACGTTAGCTTAAATTATGATATTTCACACGGTAATATTTTTCCCATTTAACTCTTGAACCATATTTAAAATCTGAGTCTAGAATTTTATGTCAGGCAAAGCACCTCCCACCTGATACCTCCTTATCCAGGTGCTCTTTTCTCTCATTTGGTGATACACATTTAGGCTGATATTTGTTTTACTATATGTGTGGTATGTGCCGGTACAGACGTTTTGTCTAGCTTCTTTTTTAATCTGGGAGAATGATGTGTCCAGTATGGACCATGTGCAGAAGTTCCTCCTGGAGGTCAGGCAAATCTTGCATGGTGAGCTGATCGCTAGAGTAGCCTTGGACAGTGAGGGAGCAACCAGAGGCTCATTTTAAACCTTAAAGGTACACATTTGCATATGCACTACAGTTAAGAAGCAGAGAGGCATATGCAAAGGAAAACAATGAATACATTCATTAACTACAACTCCCTATATAGTTTTATTATGAAGGAAATTATTTTTGAAAGTATCTTTTGCTGGAATGTAATAGAGAGACTCATTCAGGTTATCACAGATATTGGGAGGAGAGTAATAATTTGGATCCTTCTGTGTGGGAATACAGAAAAACCTGAGCAAAGGAAGGCCAGGAATTCTTATCAGCAGGAACTATGGTCAGGAGTTACCATGGATGTGACTCAGCTACTCTCAGCATGTTTGCTCCTCTCTTCCCTCACTTCTGACAGGCTCAGAATTTGCCAAACCTCATTCAGCCACATTCCACCACCATGATTTTTGTCAGAGCAGATTAACAACTCCTCTGTTAGCCACTTAATATTTTTCTTTAAATCAGCTCATTTTTTCTCAATGATTTTAAGAGGAAACTAAATATATATTTTTTACCATCAATGGGGAAAAAAACCAGTAGATTCATCTTACAGCACAGTAAAAATAAAGATGATGACACCTCCAGCCTGTGGCTCATTCCCATTTTCATCTTGTTGGAGCAGGGTGAATCTAAAATGGCCCCTCTCCTGTCTCTCTTTCCCTTAGCAGCAGGTCTCAACCTGCACCTTAAAGTCATCTATGCAATCTTTAAAAATGCTTATGCCTGGAAACTACCCCAGAGTTTCTGTGGTGTTCTGTTCTGTAGTGAGACTTGAGCATCAGTACTGTAGAAGTCTACCAAGTGAGTCTAATGTGTAGCAAGGTTGAGAATCACTGCCTAAGAGAGATAACATTCCCTTCCCAGTGCCTCTACTTTGAATAAACTTCTTATGCATTTGAGTCAAGATTTCAGGCCATAATTAGAAGCTAGGCAGGCTGCATGTGCTCTCCATGGCGTATACCACCAAAGTCATCTGGTTTGGCATCAAGTAGTGTACATACCAAGGTTTTAGAAATTCTGGGATGGTTTAGTCTTTCCTTATATTCTGTTTATCAATTTTCTACCTCATAGCTTATTTCTTTATAGCTTCTGCCTCTTCTCAAACTCAGCTTAGTCAAAATCCATCATGCTTCCTTCTTATCTCAGGAAATTTTCCTATACATCTTCAGTGTCAGTTCCCACTGACCCCATTATCTCTGATTTTTCCTAGTATAAAATGCTGAGAGATTCTGATTGGTGTAGCTCATTTTTTCAGGATAATCTGCACCACTATTCATTAGCCAGTGTTGGTGTGGTCAGCCTGTGGTTCTAGTGCCCCTCTCAGGGAAGCAGAGTCATCTGCCATCAAACAGTACTGCCTATGCAATGGGGCCTAGAGATTCTTTGAAAGAGCATGGCTCTCATTAGACATTAATTGATTTGGTTTCCCCATACCTGGCTGATCATCAGAACCAATACTGAACCTTGTTTGGGTCTATCCCCCAAATTCTAATTCAGTGAGTCTGGAGTTGGACTAGATTTAGGGAATTTGTATTTTTTAATAGCTGCCCAGAAAAGTTTAATGATCACCCTGCTTTGAGAACCACTATGGTTAAATAACCTCTGACGTTCCTTACTCTGAAAATTTTTGGTTCTATAGTCATCTCCATAAATGAGATAGTTACCTCCCTTTTTTGAAAGCAAAGACCGCAGCTCCTATTTATTGAGATTTGTACAGCACCAGTTCCAGGATATATTAATTGGTGCTTAGATAAAAAAGGATAACAAAGGTAAGTACTGAATACTAAGTCCTTCTCTTGGATATTAACAATATGTTAGAGGATTAGAGACTCCGAGAAGACCTATTGTAAAAAGAAACCTGTTTCTTAACCATTAAACTAATGAAGGCTATAAACACTCCTTTTAGTAGTTTTCCTTTACCAAAGTTTTGAGGCTCCAATCTGCACAATGATCTATATATAGTGAGTTCTCAATAAATGCCACTGATTGACAAATGATCAACAGAAGAAAGGCAAAAGGGCTGATACTCATATTCATCAATTTTATTAATTGTTAGCAGCCTGGGTAAAAGTTTTGATAAAGAGGTCAGAACTAATTTTTCCAATGAGGCTTTATTACTAAGGTTTCATTATCTCAGCTGCCAGTGTATTTGATTAATCTACCCTAGTATCTCCTCCCACCCAAAGAGAATAATAATTTTGCCTCTATGCCATATGGTGATGGAACAAGCACAGGACTTACGAATGTGAACTGTAAGGCATTCATCAGTCTCTTCCACCTTATTTACATCAGCGTTTCAAATGCAGCAAAGTCAATGTCCATTAATTAAATGTACTGCCTACCGAGTGCCTGTACATAAATGATACCCAGTAAGCATTAATTTTATAAATCACTGAATAAATTATTGTATATTTATTCTCTGGATTTTCTTTTTTCAACCACACCTAGCCCAGACACTGCAAACACCTAGGTGAATATGCATTGTTGATATAAAGAAAAGGAACCAGTGTTTGCCAGAAGTTGATCTTTGTCTCGGGTGGATTAATCACAGCTGAGGTCAAGATGAATAAATCTATATTCCAGAATGTCCCAGTTACAGTTCAAGACTAAAAGAAAACAAAGGAAGTTAGAAGGCTAGAAAGCGGAAGGAAGTAAAAGGCTCTCCAAAAGAAAATACAGATGTTCTAAGAGTCTCATTATTGTCATTATTTTACTTTGTAAAAAATTCAGTTGGATTTAGTCATGTTTGGTCTTAACAACATGCTCTATTGTGTCAATTCCATGATGGGACAAGAAAGAAGGAACTATCTAGGGAACATTTTTGTTAGAACATATATATACACACACAAAAAGTATGTATACTTTTAATACTTCTTTTTATTAAAATTAATATATATGTGCACACATGCATAGAGTTGCTGTAACACTTTCTCTCTTCTACAAGAAAAATGGCTAAATATTTTCCTTTGAAATTTCCCATGCTATTAATCTTTAAAATAAACTAGGGCTGTGAATAGCTATATTTTTACAAAAGTCACTGGTTTAGGTAAAAACAGCTTAAATAACTAGATGCCTGCAAATGCACTTAGAATATGTTTATAATACAAAGATTCATTTCCACTGGTATTCCACCGAAGCAGTTGCTTACATTATTGGCAATGGGGAAATTCTTGCCACTTGGGTCAGTCCATTTTCATCTCTAACAACCCAAAGGCATGTGAGCATATTAACCCTCTGAGAGCTTGCCAAGACTCAATATCCATTGATTTCAATTGAATGGAGGTAGAAAATTTCCTTGTTATAAAGCTTCTAGTCTGGATGCCTAGATAGCTTGGTGATAAGCATCACATAAACACAGGGAGGGATGGAATTCAGGTTACCTTCATCTATGCTTCCTTTCATATACAGTATGTGTCATAGAGAGACACCAGTGTCTCATTACATGACCACCCACAGAACATTACCCAATGTGACATTCTTCAGGGGAAATTAACAGAAATGTTTTTCCACATCAGTCTCTCCCAAGAACACTCATTCAATAATAGTACTTAAAAGTGACCAAAGGCCCACCGGGGCGTTCCTCTTCTCATCCACTCTTTTACCAGAGGGCATAATAAATACCTCAAATTCTAAAACCATTTAAAGCAGAAGGAAACACTCACACAAGGACACTCATGAGTACAAAATATCCATATGGATATCAACTTATTTAGTTGGTATTTCTATTTCTCCAGTGTTTTCTAACTATAGGCATGCAGCCATTCCTTTTAGACTCCAAGTTTTCTACTAGTTGTTGTACACAAGCTGTAGCATATTTGTAAGGGAATGGTTATTTCTCCTTTAGAAATATATTTTTTTAAATCAAGAGGCTTATGGGATTCCATGGAATAATGATGATTACAAATGAAGTAGCAGACTACAAATGAGGTACAAATGAGGTACCAGACTTTGACCAAAGCCTAAGTCTTGAGAGTCCTCATTGCTGTTGCTCTTTTTAAGTGTTGCAGGAAGATGGAGCTTCGTGATGCCGCAGGCCTGGGCCTCTCACAGTGTGGTGATGGATCCGCTGTCTTATTTCAAGCAGTTTGTCCTGAGACTGGCCCATCAAAATGGCATCAAGAATAGACATAGTATTTCTTAAAAATCTGAATTTATATTACCTAATATTTCTCCAAATCACCAAAAAAGAAAAAAAAAATCTTAGTGTGCACTTCATAATACTTATTTTTAAAATGAAGAGAGCTAGACACAGATTTTGGTGCATATTGTCTTTCCAGAGAAGCAGACTGATCGGAGGGTTAACAAATGTGGTGATGGGTAATTGAAATGTCCATGTTAGGAGTGAAAGACTACTCTCAACATCATTTTGTTCTTGTATAGAATATTTTATTGTGATCTGAGAGAAAACTAGATTACCAATTTTTTTTCCAGTAGCAGGTACAGAATTTGGGGATTATAAGGGACTAGAAAAGGATAAAGCATTGGGAATAGCAAGGACAGTTCAGTAAAGAGATTGGGGCTGGTGGAAAAGAGGCATTTGGAGGAGGAAGATACTCAGTGCAGAGCTACTGTTTATCAGACATGAATTAGGTGCAGACCATGAAAATTTCAGTTGTGTGTGGGTTTGTGTTTGGGAGTGTTGTGTGAGGTAGAAACTGGCACTAAAACCAGGGCTTCATGTTTGCTGGTTTCATGAGATACTGGCTATCACTGTTTATAAGAATTGGTAAAACAAGCTGACTTTACAATAACACACCGAGAAGAATTAAGTTGGTCTGAAGTATGAAGAACCTTGAAAACCATTTGGTTGGATAAAAAGTTGAAGTGCACTTTCATCTCCAAATAACCCTACAATTACTCTCAACTTTGGGACTATTACTAGTGTGTATTGTCAGTTAATTTTTCACCCGACGTGAAAACCAAAGAAATAAGAGACATAAAGACAACCTTTACTTTCCTTTTGGCTTGGTGTAATCAGGTGGCCTGAAAAATAATCAATAATTCCATGAAATCTAGTATATAATTATTTTTAATTCCTCAAAATTGAAAATGCCTCTAAGTTTCTTTTGCCTTGAAACAAACTACTTTGAGGATAGGAGTATGCTAGAAAGAAACTATTTTGGCTGTTTGTTCAGAGGCGCTCTCTACATGTAAGTTAAGTAATATTTAGAAGAACAGGAGGTGCTGATAGAATAATTGTGTTTACTCTTCCCACTTCATGATTTCTCTCTTATAAACATTGTTTTGCATTATTGGGCTCCACGTTCCTTTTTCTCATCTGATGTTTTACAAATATTTTTCTAATTGCCTGAGACAGTGTGGTCCAATAAAGTTAAATTGACTTTGGGTTGAACTTGTTTGTCTGATCTCTTGCCAGAGGTTACAGTCACCCACTTGAACTGACTTTCACTCTGTTTCTGTGTCTCTGCTCTCTCTTTCTTCCTTTTATGTTCTTTTGTGCTTGTTCTCATCCCCCCACCCCATTTTTTTCTTCCTAGTGTTCAAGTCCAGAATTAATTCTCAAAAATTCCATAAACAGAAATCATTTAAAAAATAAGTTGCTCTATCTATATCTATCTATCTATCTATCTATCTATCTATCTATCTATCTATCTATCTATCTATCATCTGTCATCTATCTATCTACCTAGCTATATCTCTATCTACCTACCTATCATCTATGTTCTATCCAAATATTTCAGCCATATAAATCAACAGATCAGAGTGTCAACCCCAGTCCCTGGAGGAGGTGCACTAAATGCTTAGAAAAAAAGAGTGCTTGGAATAACCAGTTTGACGTCTGGAAACACTTTACAAACAACCTCCAGGAAAATAACAAAGCAAATAGTGTTGGTCTACCACAATGGAACAGATATGGTATGTGATCAGTTAGCTGAAACCCTCAAATAAACACAGACAGGCAACCTAGCAAGCAAAAACAGAAACCACATTATTGTCCATCACCAACTGAAGAGTTTAGAGTAAATGTAAAGCCTCATATGTGTGACTTCTAGACTTTGAAGAGAAGGTTAAAAGCTTCAAGGACCCTTCTTGGTTTTTTATGTTAAGCTCCCGAGCTTCCCTTTTTATTTTTTTCATTTTTACATCTACTCACTTTGACCAAAGCCTAAGTCTCGGGAGTCCTCATTGTGTTGCTCTCTCTGACTGCTTTAGGAAGATAGAGCTGCCTGGCACTGCAGACCTGGACCTCTCGCGGTGTCATGCTAGTTCCCCTGACTTATTTCAATCTGTCTGTCCTAAGACCAGCCCATTGGATACGTACCATGAGACATTAGCCATCTCCAGGCATTCAGCTTCACATGAAGTTGAAACGCTACAGCCCCACTTTTACCAAGATTAATGTTCCCTGAAGATAAGAGAAACATTCTTTCTTCAATAGTTATTGACTAAGATAAGAATTAATGTTTATCTTTGAAAGATATGATCACTGAAATAGATCTCAGTAAGGATCCAGGATGTCCATCCCTCTCACCGGTGGAAGATTGAAGCATAAATGGGAGACCATATTCATTTTTGCTTAAGAACTGGAGTCAATACTTCTCCCACCACCATTGTTACTCCAATACATACCTTTCAAATGAAACACAGGTGAATTTTGTCCTTACCTAGCTAAAGCCTGGAATGCTGCCATGCTCTAGAAGACTTTCACCAAGGAATGAGAGGACCTCTTGAAAGGGGAAGGGATGGAGTTGCTGGTGGGGTGGTAAATTAATAGAATGGAAAAAAGTTCTTATTGACTAAACATGAGAGCAAAAGAGTCAGGTCAGAAAAGGAAGTGGCATCCATAGGGATCCCATCCCTTGGAAGGTCTGCATTATAAAATGACTGTTATTTATCTATTTGTTTGTTTATTTAATCTTTCCTTCATTCAACAAATGTTTATCGAAGAGTTGCTATGAGCCAGGCACCATTCTAAGTACTGCTGTAAACAAGATAATGTCCCTGCTGTCAGAGGCAAGTTTCTTTCACATTCCAAAAAATGTGTATGTACACCATGTGTGGTTTTAAATTGTGATGAATTTTATGAAGGAATTGAACAGGGAACATTAGACGTTGCTGGAGGGGGAGAGTGGCAGATATGACAGATTGACTCATTCTACATCTATTCCAACATCCTTCCAGTGTGCCTTTGTGGCTGCAGAGACCAAAAATTAGAAATTATATCTTTAAATTCCCTTGAAGCTATAGTTCTGGATGTGATGTAGATTCTGCCAATCACATGTGCTCCTGAGAGACTTGAAATTAGACATGAGTTAAGTGAGAGGCAGTGGCTATGAGGCCCACACTTTGCTGGAGACAATTTGGCAGATAGAGAATGCCTCTTGAGTCAACAGTTATGTCAGGCATGTTCCTGGAAGCAACAACTGCCGCCCTGGCTTTCTGGTCCTTAGATGCATTGCTAAGATAGTGTGATTCTGGAGCCAGCAGTTGTGACAGTGCTTCCTGATACCCCAAATTCTAAAATTGGGGGTTGCGGGACAGTATTCCTTGGTATGTGTTGCTTTCATTTTGAAGGTATATTATAGAACTTGCTAGCTTGGTCATTCCAATAATGCTGTAAGTGCCTAATGACTTTCTTTTTAATATAGCAAGAGTCACTTTTTCTTGTTTGCAATTGAACTCTGATTGCAATGAATGATTCCTTGAG
>PVKH010047418.1:0-10297 GCA_004027955.1 Chaetophractus vellerosus | reverse complement strand
CCCGCGTTGGCTTGCCTTCTCAAGGCGGTCCGCCTGCTCGAGGAGGCCCACGGACCGAACCCGGGGCCTCCCATGTGGCAAACCGGCGCCCCACCAACTGGGCTACACTGCCGGACCTGGTTAAGTGATTTTTGACAAGGCTGTCAAGCCCATCCAGCTGGGTCAGAACAGTCTATTCAACATATGATGCTGTGAGAATTGGATATCCATATCCATAAAAAAGGACAGAGGACCCCTATCTCACACCTTACACAAAAATTAGCTCAAAATGCATCAAGGACCTAAATATAAAAGTGACAACCATAAAACTCCTAGAAGAAAAAGGAGGGAAACATCTTCCAGATTTTATGGTAGGTGGTGGTTTCTTAAAACTTTACATCCAAAGCCTGAGCAACATAAGAAAAAATAGATAAATGGGGTCTCCTCAAAATTAAACACTTTTGTACTTCAAAGGATTTGTCAAGAAGGTGAAAAGGCAGCTGACTCAATGGGAAAAAGTATTTGGAAACCATATATTGGATAAGGGTTTGATTTCCATTATATAAAGAGATCATACAGCTCAGTGATAAAAAGGCAAGCAATCCTATTTAAAATGGGCAAAAGACTTAAATAGACATTTTTCCAAAGAGAAAATACAAATGGCCAAAAGCTCATGAAAAGATGTTCAATATTACTGGCTATTAGGGAAACGCATATCAAAACTACAGTGACATATCATTTCATATCTTATAGAATGACCACTATTTAAAAAACAACAACACACACACACACAGAAAACTACAAGTCCTAGAAAGAAAGTGGAGAAATAGGAATACTCCTTCACTGTTGGCGGGAGTAAAAAATGGTCCATCCTCTGTGGAAGACTGGCAATTTCTCAAGAAGTTAAATACAGAACCGCTGTTTGATTTGGCAATCCTTCTACTAGGAACATATACAGAAGTGAAAGTAAGGACACGAACTGATATTTGCACACCTATGTTCATAGCAGCATTATTCACAATTGCAAAAGATAGAAACAAACCAAGTGTCCATCAACAGATGAATGGATAAACAAAATGTGGTATATACATACGATGGAATACTATGCTGCTGTAAGGAGAAATTAAATTGGGATGCATATAACAACATGAATGAATCTTGAGGATGTTATATGTTGAGTGAAATAAGTCAGACACAAAAGGACAAATATTGTATGGTCTCAATAACATGAACTCAATATGATGAATAAATGCATGGAGTTAAAATCTAGAGTATAGGTTACTAGGAGATAAGATGAGGGCTGAGAAGGGTACTGATGCTTAATATATGTAGAATTTTTGATTAGGTTGATTGTAAATATGTGTAGAAATGAACAGAGTTGATGGTAATCCATTACAGTGAGTATCACTAACACTGCTGATTTATAAATATGATTGTGACTGAAAGGGGCAGTCTAGGGATGTAAATATTAACTGAAAGAAAGCTAGAAAGGGGCCAGCTGTAGCTCAATTGGTAGGGTGCCGGTTTACCACATGGGAGGCCCTGGCTTCAGTTCCCGGGGCCTCCTTGAGCGGGCAGACCGCCTTGAGAAGGCAAGCCGCCATGGCAGGGCAAAGCCACCGCGGGCAGGGCAAAGCCGCCACGGGCAGGACAAGCCGCCTGAGAGCAGGACAAGGCCGCCTGCGAGCAGGCAAGGCCGCCGTGCGATGAGCTGACTCGGAGGGTTGCCGCAACAGGGGGGAGACAAGCAGACACAGAAGAATGCAAAAACGAACACAACAAGAAAAAGCAGAAAGGGGGGGATATATAATTTAAAAAAAGAAAAAAAGAAAGCTAGAAAATAACCTAGGGATTGTATAACAGTGAATTTAGTGGTGGATGAGGATTGTAGTTAATAGTTACAAATACAAGAATGTTCTTCTAAGAACTAGAACAAATATACATCACTATTAGAGGGTGTTAAGAATACAGTGATACACAGGAAAAATACAATTAATGTAACTTATGGACTATAGTTAACAGCAATATTGTAATATTATTGCATTGATGGCTAAGAAGGTACTATATCAATGCTAAGGGTCAATAATAAGTGGGTATAGGAATTTTATTATTGGAGTAAGGAAAATGTTCTGAGATTGACTGGGGCGATGATAGCACAACTCTGTAACAAAACTTTGGATGGCGTGTACAAGGCATGAAACTGTATAACACAATGAACCACGTGGTGGATGATAGACTGTGGTTAACAATACAAATATAAGAGCATTCTCTTATGAACTATGACAAATGTACAATACTAAAAAGTGGTGTTAATAATAGAGTGGTTTATGGAAAAATACACCAAATATAAGCTTTGGACCATAGTTAGTGGTAATAATTTGATGATGTTCTTTCATAATTTATAACAAATGTTCCACAATAATGCAAGGTGTTATTGGTGGGGTGATGTATAGGAATTCTGCTTGTTATCTACGATTGTTTTGTAAGCTCACAACTTCTCTAATAAAAATAAAAAAATAAAAAATAAAAAAATCACAAACTTTCATTTCATTATAAAAGATCTAGGAAATACAGGTAAGTGAAAAGAAAGAAAAACATCTCATGATACATCTCATCACCTTTAAACAACCAATGCAACATTTTGGTGTCCATACTTCATATTTTTCTTATCATAAATTATACAATTTTAATTTTTATAAAAGTCACCATATACATAAACCAATTTCCTTTCTTGTCATTTTTGACCCCACTCTCTCCTAAGTCTCCTCCTACATCTGTGACTGTTTTCAATTTCCTTTACCGGTATTTATTCTTTTGCCCACTCTCTAAATGTCAGTATTTCTCAATTTTTAAAAAAACCTTGGATCTCCTCTCTTATGGTACCTACTTTCCTTAGGCCAGCCAACCATTTCCAAGGTATAAACTGCCACTAAAATCTTTATCTCTAGCCTAGACCATCCTCCTAAATTCCACCTGATAGGACACTTTCAATCTGAGGTCTTCTAAATGCTTCAAACTCAATATATTCTAAATTGAATTATCTCCACCATCCCTCCCACTTCAAGCCTGATCCTCTTCCACACTATTTTGGTGAAAAGGACCACCATTTTTCAGTCACCTAGTCAGAAACCTTCTATCATATCACACGCTCACATTCAATCAGATGCAAGCCCACACCTGCAATGTGACATTCCTTCTATACACCTATCTAACAAATAACTTTAGTTGAACTAGATGCATTGTGCTCGGTGTTATGAATTAAACAGATATAATTATTGTCCTTTTGATGCTTAATTAAGTACTGTTAATTCTGTCTTCATTATATTTGTCATCAGTCCTCCCTTCTTCATACTTACTTCCTCACTTCCTTTGTTTGGATTTTCACCAAGGCTATAAACTTCCTAACTGATCTATTTCTATCCTTTTTTCATCTAAACTCCTGCCACTTTCTGATCCTTCTGGGGAGTGGTTTCTACAGCACAAATAAGATTGCCTCTCAGTTTTCCCCGCTATTCTCCAAATTTCAGCTTTCTCATGTCTGCCAGGACAGTTATCACTTGTCCATTTGCTATCTTCTGAAATTCAGTTGTTAGTATCTCTTTACTTATTTTCTTTGTTCTTGTGGGTTTATATCTATCTTTTAAAAATACCTCTAATATTATTTTTAAAGAGGTACTGGGGATTGAACCCAGGACTTCATACATGTGCAGTGCGTGCTCAACCACTGAGCTACACCCATGCCATCTAATATCATTTTAGTGAAGTTTCAGGACAGGGCTGGAAGTAAATGAGTGGAGGTAAATAACCAGGGGCCCAGAACCAAGTCATTCTTCAGGCTTTTTTTTTTTTTTCAGAAAACTGTCTATGCAAATATTGTTAGAATATTTTAATCTGTTTTCATTTACATTCCTTAGCTGCATGGTTTTTCAGCAAAATTTGAAATAGCTTCTTTCCTTTTAAAAAACTTATTAGGCTTAGCTTATACAGTCATCTAGTCACTGAATAAGAAATAAAACAATTCAGTAAGAATACAGATATATAAGGAGAGAGCAGCAACCACATGCAAGCCATTAGGCTCAACACTGTGAAAATGTTAGTGACGTATGTTGTGTCTTAAATCTCAGGTAGAAATGAGGTCTAAATTTTTATTTTGGAACATAAGACTCTGACAAATGACTGGTGTGACAGCCTATCAAATTCTCTTTCTGATCTTAACATTCAGTAAACTGTTTCTTCTATAAAACTTTTGGAACACACACACAAACATATGCACACACAAACACAAAGAGCCATGGTATCTTTGAATGGCTATGAGATAGCCTTAAAATGGAAGAATCTTCCACTCATCTAACTCTTATTGCTTTTTCTAAGGAAAACAAATCACATATCATAGGCTGGAATTCTTTTAAAAATCAGACTTATTTTTCTGGGTATAACTTTCTTAAATCACATATAAACACACAAAATAGAAAGAATTTAGCTAGCTATGACTGCTCCAGAAAAGGCAATAAGGGCTTCAGGGACTGGGAAGCTATCTGTCATGAGAAAAGGAGTGGCAAGGTTACTGGAAAAAAAAGAGAGGAATAATTACTGAAGAAGAGGAATCAGTAATCAGTTTTTTGTTTTGTTTTGTTTTGCATAAAAATACAGAAAGAATTGGGAAGGGGGAAGAATTTTTTTTTTTTTAAGATTTATTTTATTTATTTCTTTCTTCCCAACCCCTTTTCACTTGCTGTGTCTGTTCGTCTTGGTTCTTTAGGAGGCACTGGGAGCTGAACCCGGGACCTCCAATGTGGGAGGGAGGTGCCTAACCACTCGAGCCACCTCCACTCTCTGCTTTTGTTGTGTTTCTCATTATGCTTTTCCTCCCTGTGTCTCTTGTTGTGTCATAGTGCTGCGTCAAATTGCCATGCCTGCCCATTGCGACAGCTTGCTGTCTTCTTTAGTAGGCACCGGGATCCAAATCAGTGACCTCCCATGTGGTAGGCGGGAGCCCAGTCATCTGAGCCACATCTACTTCCCAAGGGGGAAGAATTTTTTCTAAGTTGGGCAATTGAGATTTGGGCAGGAGCAGGGGAAGGAGGGGACAAGGAGAAGCAACAGCCAGGCCAAGCTCTTGACACAGGAGAGAAGCTACCAGCTTTGAGGGTAGACTAGATCTTGAAAACTCCAGACACCAGCATAAGAAGAATATGTCATTAATTAGCGCACATATGCCTTAGCAGAAAATTGCATAAAACCTATTTTGCCTTTCAGATCACACACCTAAAGTGATTTTACAACCAGGCTGCAGAAGATTAGAATCTTCTTTACTTGAGTGACAAAGTTTTTATTTCTTTTACATGTGAGAAGAGGCATAAAAGTTCTTTATGATTTTATCTTTTTCCCCTAAGATTTCAGTGCCCTGTGGAGAAGGAGTCACTCCAAGTACTGCTTTTAAAAGACTAAATCCAGAAGGAGGCCAATTTTCTGAATCAAAAGTGATTGTCTAATAAAGAGTTTGGATGTGGTACCCAATGCCTGTATTTCATAATGTCCAGGTGTTAGGACAACGAATATCCCAGTTTAGTAAAGTATGAAGTGGACAGAGGCAGTTTTTCTAAAGCCTTGATGCTCTCTGTCAGAATCCCACAACTGCTCCTATCCTTAATCTTTCCACTCACTGTATGAGTAGCCCCACTTTCTTCTTTCTCTTCTCCAGTTTGCCCTTCTTCCTTCTCAGTCTATTTGCCTATATAGGCATACCTGGTTTTATTGTGCTTTGCTTTACTGAGTTCCATAGATACTGCGTTTTTTCAAAAAAGTGAAGGTTTGTGGCACCTCTGAATGAAGCAAGTCTATTGGTGCCTTTTTCCCAACAGCATATGTTTGCTTTCTGCCTCTGTGTTACATTTTAGTAATTCTCAAACAATCCAAGCTTTTTCATTATTATTATCTCTGTTATGGTGATCTGTGATCAGTGATCTCTGATGTTACTATTGTAATTGTTTTGGGGCACCATGAACTGCATCCATATGAGATACTGAACTTAATCGATAAATGTTGCATGTGTTCTGACTGCTCCACTGCCTAGCCCTTCCTCCATCTCTCTCCCTTTCAGTAGCTAGTTCTTCATGTCAGCTGAAGTAATGCTGCATTAGAATGTAATACTCACTAGAATGAGGACTGTGGTATACAAATACAAGAATGTTCCTCTAATTCAAGGTATTAAGACTATGGTGATATATGAGAAAAATACAACTGATGTAACTTATAGACTATAGTTGACAGTGATATTGTAATATTTTTGTAGCAAAGGCAAAGAAGGTACTATAGCAATGCTAAAGGTAAAAAAAAGAATATGGGATTTAGTTTTATGAGATGCAAATATGATCGAGCATTTTTTTTTCATTTTCTTCATTAACAAGGAGACCTTGATCATGTCATTCAACCAATCTGTGCTCATTTATTCATCTTTCTGAACACTGGAGAAACATTTGAGTTTGTTTTTAGAATTAAATAAGATAAATGTGCCTGGACAGGATTTTTTAAAGTAATGCTTCCATAATTTGTTAAGTGCCTTTTGTCTGCTATTGTAGTTTTTAAAAAGATTTATTCATTTATTTTACTTTTATCCATTTTTACACGCCCCCCCCCCCGTTTTTGCTGTTTTTGTGTCCATTGGCTGGGCAATTCTCTGTGTCTGTTTCCTGTCCTCTCTTCTCATCCTTCTCCTCCTGTCTTCACCAGGATTCGATCCAAGGAAACTCCGATGTGGGAGAGAGGGGTTCTGCCACCTGTGCCAACTTAGTTCCTGTTTTTTTGGCATGTCTTGTCTTGACTCTCCCTTTGTGTCACTCTCCTGTTATGTCATCATCTTGCTGCATGGCTCGGCAGGGCCTGGCACGCCTGCACGTGGGGCCTCATGGCCCACGCACCTTCTATATTTTTCTTTATTTTACCGGAAGGTCCCGGGGATTGAACCCAGGTCCCTCCATATGGGAGACGGACTCCCAACCATTTGAGCTACATCTGCTCCCTTGCTATTGTATTCTTTTTTAAAGATTTAATTTTTTATTTATTATATATCCCCCCCCCACTTCTGCTTGTTCTTGCTGTGTTCATCTTTGCATTCTTCTGTGTCTGCTTGTCTCCCCACTCTGCGGTAACCCGCCCAGTCAGCTCACCGTGTGGCGGCCTGCCCTGCCCACAGCAGCTTGCCTTCTCAAGGTGGTCTGCCTGCTCAAGGAAGCCCCGGGAACCGAACGCAGGGCCTCCCATGTGGTAAACCGGCGCCCTACCAATTGGGCTACAGCTGGCCCCCTATTGTATTTTTTTGAAGTTGAAATAAAGTTTACTAATTTTGAAAAAAATGTTTTCAAAAAAAAGAATGCAATACCCTTAATATTGAGGTCTTATAGTCCCCAAATTATGGAAACTGTGATCATCCCTTTCTTTTCTTTCCATAACTGTCCTTTCTTTGGGTTTATGGTTGTTATTTTTGGGAATATTGTTTAGACAATTTATAGCAGGGTACTATACTTCTTATAGGGCAACAACAACAGAAATGTCAATCTCTCCAGGCTAAGGAACAAAGGAAGTTGTGAAGCCAGGTATTAAAGTGTTTTTCATAAAATTAGCTATAGACGAAAGACAGAATGGATCAGTATGTATACCAAAGGGTATTGAAGCCAGGCGGATTCACAAACTGAGATGTGTTATCTTTTCCCTGTGACCTTGTTTTTAAATTGGGCTGACTCTTTTTACAAAGTCTCTATAATCTGGCCTAAGTTGCACTTAGAAAAGACCTTTCATCCTTGTTTTTTTCCCTTTTCACATTGAGCCTTGCTTATTTCAGTGATGACTAAGTAGAACAATATTTGGGGCAAACTGTATTGATTCTCTGTAGCTGTTAAAAATGTGTAAACTTCTTTTGCTATTGGTAAGCATTCAAAATTGAGGTGTATTTTTGAGAATGAGGAAAATGTTGCTTTAAAAAAAATACCAATGGAGTACCCCTCTGGAAAGACTTAAGATTTTATGTAGGAAAAAACAAAAAAAGAATGGACTTCTTTAAAATTTTTCTATGCTGTATCTATCAAGATTCTTGTATTAGAAAATTTTGAGATTTTAAATACAAAAATAGTTTTTGCTACAAAAGAAGAATAAATTATTTTACTAATGCATGCAGAACCCAACCCATGTGTTTATATTTTGAGACATATAACAAATATAGCATGGGTTTTTCCTTAGGTAAAAATATAATTTTCCCTTTGGTGGAAAAATGGAAATGTCAACTTGTCAAATACCTTAACTAAAATATAATGATCTAAAGTTAAACAGAGCAATAGAAAAAATATAACAAAGTTAAATAGAACATGAAAAATATTCTAGATATTGTATATCACATATTTTTGCAGGCAATGAAAATCAGATTTTTACTTTAGAAACTGAATAGTAAAGAGTAGGGTTAAGTGTTTTGATGAGAGTTTTGATGAAAGTTTGCCTAGCATGTACATGGCACTTTACTGGGTACTGGTTATTAAAAGATTAATAAAAGATGAATAAGACATTGCCCCTATTGTCAAAGACCTTAGGGCTGAAGTAGGAACAGACATATAAAACAAATATGTTGTTCAGTGTCTGGTGTATAACAGGGGTGCTCACTAAATTATGGATGAAAAAATAAATACAAATTTTAAAGGCCTCTTTAAAAAAAAAGAAAAAAAATTTTAGATTAAAAAAAAAAAAGTATTATCAGGAGATGTGTGCTTTTGGCCAAGGTGGAATAACAGTGACTAGATTTACTTTCCTTCCTGATACAACCAAGAAAATGGACAAAATACATGAAACAATGATTTTCAAAATACTGGACATCAGGCAATGAAGGGTAGTAATCATTGAAAGGCAAAGAAACAGGGTGAGTCCCACAGTTACCCCAGTTTACTGCCTTTAGAAAGTTTCCAGCAATAGCACATGAAGGGGGCATTGAGGTGAAGCCAGGTAGGTTTCCTGAGTAGAGGAGACAGAGCTGACAGTAGTGGCATGCCAAAGCAGTTAGAGGTCAAAGGACAGAGTACTGGAAAAGAGTGAGAGGTGCACAGAGAAACGACACTGGAGACACAAAGAAAGTGATCTGTGCTGATTAGTGCACATGTACTCAGCTAAATACATGTAAGACACATGCACATCTGAGGCTAGAGAAACAATCACCTGAAAGAATTAGAGGTAACTATGCTTGGCACACATCCATGGGCAGGAATAGTGTCTGTTTTCACCAAAAAGACAAAAACAATTCATGAATCATAAGTACTGATTGGAGTACACCAAAGAGTCCTGTCTTATATGTGATGAATAATTAACCCTAGACTGAACACTGCTTTGGATCTAACAAATCTTAAAAGCAAAATTTGAAAGTATCAACTGTTTAAAAGTAACTTAACTGCATCCCAGAATATTAATAAGAAGTAAAAATATCCAGCACCCAACAAGGTAAAATTCACAATGCTTGGCATCCTATCCAAAATTAGCAGGCGTGCAAAGAAGCATAAATACACTAGCCACAATGAAGAAAAAAAAATCAATAAAATGAAACAGACCTAAAACTGACACAGGTTTTAGAATTAGCAGACAAGTACATTAAAAGTTATTACGACTATTACATATGTTCAGTAAGCTAAGACACATGGAAGTTATATAAAAACTACAAAAATATACCAGATGGGATTAATGGCAAGTTAGACATGCAGAATAAAAGACTAGTGGACTTGAAGACATAGCAAAAGAAACTATTCAAAATAAAATTCAGAGAAAAAAGAGAAAACTATTTAAAGCAATAATGGTTGAACATTTTCAAATTGGATAAAAATTATAAATGAAGTATCCAAGAAGCTCAATGAACCCTAAGCATAAGAAACATTAAGAAAACATTCTAATCAAGAAACATCATAATCACACTTACCAAAACCAGTGATAAAGAAAAATCTTAAAAGCAGTCAGAGAAAAAGATATATGATGAACAGAGGAACAAAGATAAGGATAACAGAAGGTTTCTCATTGGAAACAATGCAACCAAGAAAACAGCAACATCTTTAATGTACTAAAGGAAACAAACTGTCAATCTAGTATCCCATACCCACTAAAAATGCAAGTTTTTATTATAGTAACCGATATAGACACATTCAAGAGTACAATTCAGTAGTATTAATTATATTCACAATATTGTGCTAAATAATGTCACCAACATTCATTATCCCTTCTTTTTCATCACCTAAAACAGAAACTACTCACCTATTAAGGTATAC
Source organism: Chaetophractus vellerosus (assembly GCA_004027955.1). Taxonomy (NCBI): domain Eukaryota; kingdom Metazoa; phylum Chordata; class Mammalia; order Cingulata; family Chlamyphoridae; genus Chaetophractus; species Chaetophractus vellerosus. Next base: position 35 of record PVKH010047418.1, on the reverse strand, counting down.
CTTCAGACCCCACCTCTCCAGCCCCTGGTAACCTA
>PVKH010047417.1:0-10297 GCA_004027955.1 Chaetophractus vellerosus | reverse complement strand
TGACCAGAGAACGGGGAGAGGGGCCAGGCAGGACCACACCAAGGAAGTGTCAGCTGGGGCAGGTTGCTGGGTGGGCATCGAGGCCCCCGGCGCTGTCTCAGCATCGCAGCCCCAGGGCCCGTCTTAGGGCCTGAGCACCTGCCGGTCGTCCTGCCCTACGGTTGCCCTGACTCAGACGGCATTAGCTCGCCCACCACTCCACCTGGGCAGCAATTGCCTCCCCGTTACAAAGCCCACCTGTGCTTAATTGTTTTCAGCAACTTATTTTATAGTGTACTTATAGATACAAAATTTTATATAGTTTAATATTTGAAGACATAATGTATAATCATATATTTTTGTAAAATAAATTGTTTTTAAATAATATGAATGTATTAAAATTATTAAAGATAGATTCTTTGCTCCTTATTGATATAAAGTTCAAGATATCTGCTCTTAGCATTTTAGCCTTTTTTTTCTTTTAAAGTGTAATGTTATTTGGCAATTTAACTTGACAACTATCAGAAGAATTTAAATATTATATTGATTTTACATGTCTTTTCTCACATTGTGTCCAGGATTAGATAGAATATAAGTTACTTACATTTTTCTGGGGTCAACTATGAGCTGGTGTTGTCAAAACTGTTATTCACTTTCCCTATATCCTAGTAAAGGCTCTGTCCCTTTTCCATAAATAACTAAAATAAGGTATTTTAGGATTATATACCTCTTGGCAGAAGGGGAAACATAATACAGTATATTTGATTATTGACAGTAGATTACTTTGCAAACTGGTTTAGCATTGCTTAAATTGTAAGTACACATGCACAATTTAAGTGACTTAATGAATTGCCGCTTTAGAATCAATTTATGAAATGGAGGCGCACTGACCTGAATCGGCTCCACTGCTTTACCTCTGGGCTTCCCCGGGGAGAACCTGCCAATGTGCCTGACTCACGGGGCCTCGGCTTCCTTTGTTTAGTTAAGAGGCATTTATGCCTGAAAAACAGCAAACGGAGGTTGACTCTGCGCTCACCAGTCTGGAGTCCACCTGACAAAAGCTCACGGTGAGATGGTTCGACGTTATTTATTGAAGTGGAGGAACGGATTGCCCCAGGCGAGTGCCTGCTGGCCGCCCTGGGTCTCTGGCGATGGGGTCACGGTCTGCCCTGGGCCGCCGCTGTCAAGAGCATGTGGCTGGCTGGCAGCCAGGAGCCGCCTCCTGCCTGAGCTCGTGCCCCGGTGGAGCTGGCAGCGAGGCCAGCTTTGGGCCAGGACTCAGGGCTCCCCTGGCTGCAGCGCACCCTCTTATCGTCCAGTCGGCTTATCAAGTTCTTCATTTGGATGTCTACTAAGGGTGCGTTTTATCAAGCATGTTTGGGGACGCCACTCTTCTGGGAGGATGGCTATTGCCAGCGAGTCCTACGTTTATTAAAGTTTGAGAGCAATGGCTCCAAGAAGAGCCCGTAGCCCCAAGTCTTCCCTGACACCCACTGAGGACAACCTAGCTTCCAGCAGGGTTCCCAGCCCCATGCAAAGACCCCAGTGACCTCCGATGGAGGGAGCTGGCCCTTGGGCACTGTGCTAGTCCCTGCTTCCTCTGCTTCCACTCAGAGCCTCTCTGTCCTGAGGGAAGGCAGAGGGCGTTGAATCTACTGAATGCTAAATCTCTGGATAAAATGGAAAAATGTGTTGACACATGATCAATTGATGCACCTCACAGTAAACACCGGATTATTTGTCAATATGCCATGAACAGTTTCGCTTTTCTCCTTTGTCACAGGGACAATTGATATCTGTACACATCTCCTTTAAACTGGAGTGCTTACTCACTCAACATTTGGCATAATTGATACGGATAGATTTTCATCTACTGGTCCATTCAGTTTAGACCCATTGCTTTTGGTTTTATAAGCCTCCTTTCTAGTTTTTTGATTTATTGAACATTTTCAGAATTCCATTTTTATTTTTCTCTTGGCTTCTTTCCCGAACTTCCCTGCTGTGTTTGTAGGGATCGCGACGCGCCGCCTTGAGTCTGCTCAGTCTTCTTAGGGTTCACACGGCACCCCTTCCCACGCAGGCAGAGGCTGCCAGCACAAGCCCTCTGCCTTTGCTCCCCCTGCCCGGCGCTGTCGTGTTCGTCCAAGTTAACTTTACACTCATTTAAGCCCCTGAAGACATTGCCAGGCATTTTGCTTTAAATGGTCATGTGCATTTTAAAGATATTAGGTGAAAAATACACATTTCTCCTTTCTGAAGAAGTGAATGACCAGCTGATATCATTTCCCTTCCCTCCATGAGGACAAATCCTCATTTTTCTTTGTTTAGAAAAAATATCATTGAAAAGTATTTTCTGTGGATCTAGCATTCTGTGTTGACAAGCTCCCCCCCAGCTTTTTAAGATTTTGTCCCACTGTCAGTGAGGTCAGTCTACAATTTCCCCCATATGGGATGTGCCCTTTTTTTCTGTCTGATTTCAAGATTCTCTCTTGAAGTTCTCAGAAGTCTGACTATGATGGGCCTATCTGTAGTTTTCTTTATATGCGTCCTGCTTCATTTTCACTGATTATCCTAAGTCTATAAGTCAATGTTTTTCACTTTTATTTCTGTGTTCTTCAGAGTAAACATGGAAATAAAATTTATTTTATCTTAACTTCTATTGACTTTTCGGTCACATCGAATTTAGTTTTAAGACCCTCAAGTGACTTTTTTAAATTTTAGAAATTATATATTTCAGTTCTATAATTTCCATTTCTGAATTTCTCCTACATTTTAATTAATTGGGAGTATATTTTCACTTTTACTGGTGAACATCGTCGTGAGGGCTGCTTTAAATTCCTTGTCCACTAATTCCAACATCTGGGCTGGCGAGGTTGGTCTCTTACTGACTCATTTCCTTCTTTCTTCATATGTAGTAATTTCATAATGCATGCTGGATACTGTTATGTGCACATTTTAGAGACTCTGGATTCTATTATGTGCCTCCAAAGGATATTGATGATGATTATTATTTGTTAAGTAGGCAGTTAACTTAGCAGAACTCAAACTTCAAACTCCACGTGCACTGCTGTGGTGGCCGCTGAAAATTCAGCTCAGTTGGATTTGGTATGATAAAGTTTTGTTGAGGACTTCTGCACCCATGATCATGAGAGATGTTGAGCTGTAGCTTTCTTTTCTTGTAATGTCTTTGTTAGGTTTTGATATTGAGGTAATGCAGACCTCATAGAAAGTGTTACGAACTGTTGCTTCTGCTTCTACTCTGGAAAAGATTGTGGAGAATTGGTATCATTTTTTCCCCTAAATATTTGGTAGAATTCACCAGTGATTTCTTAGTAAGAAGTTTATTAGTTATTGATTCAGCCACTCATATAGCTACAGCCCTGTTCGGATGTTCCATTTCTTCTTCTGTGAGTCTTGATAGCTTGTGCCATCTAATAAATAGGTCTAGTACATCTAAATCATCAAAATTGTGGGCATAGAGTTTTTTGTAGTATTTCTATATTATCCTTCTAATATCCATGGGATTAGTAGCAGTGACCCCTCTTTTATTTCTGATCCTGTTAATATGTGTATCATGTCTATTTTCTTATTTGGTGTAGCTTGAGGCTTATCAATTTTACTAATCTTTACAAAGAATCAGCTTTTGTTTTCCTTGATTTTCCCCATTGTTTACCTGTTTTAAATTTCATTATTTCTGCTCCACTTTTTAATTACTTACTTTTTTCTACTTGCTTTAGTCTTAAATCACTCTTATTTCTCTAATTTCCTAAGGTGGAAGCCTAGACTATTGATTTTTAGATCTTTCTTCTTTTCTAATATATATGTTTAATGCTATAAATTTCCCTCTAAGCACTGCTATCACTGCATCCCATAAATTTTGTTAAAATGTATTTAATTTTCATTTAGTTCAAAAAATTTCTAATTGCTGTGAGACTTCTTCTTTAACTCATATGTTATTTACAGATGTGTTGTTTATTCTCTAAATATTTGTGGATTTTCCAGCCGTATTTCTGCTATTGATTTCTAGTTCAATTCCATTATCATCTTTACAATGATTTCTATTCTTTTACATGTGTTAAGTTGTGTTCTATGGCTTAGCATGTGGCCTAGCTTGGTGAATGCTACATGCCTGCTTGAGAAGAAAGTGGACTCTGCTGGTATTGGCTGGAGTATTCCAGAAGTGTCAAATAAAGAAGTTGATTGATAGTGCTCTTGAGGCCAGTTCTATTGATAAAGGTTTTCTGCCTCCTTGCTCTTGATGGGGGGTGTTGAAGTCTCCAACTGTAACAGCAGATTGTATATTTCTACTTTCAGGTCTATTGGTTTTTGTATAATGTATTTTGATAGTCTGTTGTTAAGTGTATACATGTTAGGATTGTCATATCATCTTGGAAAATTGCTCCTTGATCATTGTGTAGTTCTCTGGTAATATAGCTTTATCTCTGGTAATTTTCCCTGTTCTGAAGTCTGCTTTGTCTGCAATTAATGTAACTACTCTAGCTTAATTTTAGTTGATGTATATTTTTTACTTCTCTTTACTTTTAACCTATCTGTACATGTATGCATAAAATGTGTTTCTTATAGACAGCACATATAGGTAGCTCTTATTTTTTATCTGCCTGGATAATTTCTGTCTTCTAATTGATATATTTATAACTTTCACATTTACAGTGGTTATTGACATCACTGGATTTCTAACAACCATGTTGGAAACTATTTTCTACCCATTGCTGGAGACTTCTATTCATGCCTTCTCTGGCTTTAACTGAGCAATTTGTATATTTAAATCTCTTTTCCTCTCTTAGTATATCAATTGCATGTTCTAAATAATTCTTAGGGGTTGCCCTAAGGCTTGCACTATACATTGTAAGTCCATCTACAAGGGGCACTCTTCCTCTTCACGTGTAGTGCAGGTTCCTTATACCAGAATATTCTCAACTCCTCCCTCCTGTCTCTTAAGCCTTTGCTGAAGTTTATGTTATGTGTCCATATACTATAATCATCCAATGCACTGCCACCGCTATGACTTTAAACACTTATCTTTCATATCAAAGTAAGAAAAATAAAGGATTTTATTTTATTTTCATTTATTCCCTCTTTGATAGTCTTCCTCTCCTTATGCAGATTTGGGTTCTGACCAAAGCCATTTTTGTTCTTCCTGAAGACCTTCTTTTAACATGTCTTGCAAGGCATACCTGCTGTTGATGAATTACCTCAGTTTCTGTTTCTCAGAGAAAATCTTAATTTCTCAGTTATTTTCACTGGTTATACAATTCTATATTGTGGCGTTTTTCTTTCAAAACTTTAAGTGTTTCCCTCTATTGACATCTTGCCTCCATTATTTTTGACCAGTTCACTGTAATACATATTCTTGTTCTTCTGTAGGCTAGGTTCTTTTTGTCTCTTTCAATATTGCTTCTTTCAATATTTTCTCTTTGTCTTTGATTTTTCTGCAGTTTGAATATGGTATACCTAGGTGTAGGTTTTTATTTATTTATTTATTTATTTATTTATTTATTTATTTATTTATTTATTTATTTATTTATTTATTTATTTATTTATTCATTCTTCTTGGTGTTCTCTCGGTGTCCTGGATCTATGGTTTTGTGCTTCTCATTAACTCTGGAAAGTTCTTGACTATTATTATGTCAAATATTTATTCTGTTCCATTCTTTCTTCTCCTTCTGGCTTCCCAATTGCATGCACGTTACAGGTTTTGAAATTGTCCCAGATTTATTGGCTGTTCTATTCTGTTTTGTTCTGAGTCTTTCTGATTTTTGCATTCCAGTTTGGAAAGTTTCTATTGACTTCCCTTCAATCTCATTGATTGTTTCCTCATCTGTGTTGAGTCTCTGATGAGCCCATCATAGGCATTTTCCATTCTTGCTACAGTGGTTTTTTTTTTTTTTTATTTCTAGCATCTCCTTTTGATTCCTTAGAATTACCATCTCTATCTATATCCTATCTGTCCTTGCATGTTTTTTACTTTATCCGTTAGAGTGCTTAATTTGTTAATCACAATTATTTTAATTCCCTGACAACTCCATCATCTGTGTCATAATTGAATCTTGTTTTGATGCTTTCTTTGTCTCTTGAGGCAGTGCTTTATCTTGCCCTTGGCATGTTTTGCACTTTTTGTTTAAAGCCAGAAATAACGTATTGGGTCAGAGGAACTGAGGTAAATAAGCCTCTGGTATGAGGATTTATGTTAATATGGCTAGAAGTTGGTCTCTGTTTAAAGTTTTCTCTTGCTATAGGTGCTAGACTTCAAATTCCTCTGTTGTCTTTGTTTTTGCCTCCTCTTGACTGGGCTTCTCTAAGTACTCTTCCTCAGAAAAAATCCATGTCTGCTCTCTTTCAGCTGAAATCCACTGCTATTATACTGGAATATCCTGGTGCAGTTGCCAGGTGTGGGAGGGGAAGTGTGCTTTAATATAAGTTTTAAATCTTAGTCTTTTATTATGTTTGTGTCCAGGGATGTGACATTCACAAGTGTTCCTTCTTGTATAGCTTCCCTCCTCCATACCCCGACTTGAGATAAGAAGGCTACAGGGTCAGGAGTGAGAGGAATGCCTTCCCCTATAGCTTTGGGGCAAGGTTCTGGTGAAGTGTGTTTCTCTTGGAGAGGAGACCTTTGTTTTGGAGAACACTCTGTGTCTATTTCACAATGTTTAATCTTCCCCTGCTCTTGCCAGAGCCATGAGGAGACCTTTCTCAGATCCTCACTAGGAGATCCTGGTGGGTTCCCTGGACAAAAAACACACTGGAGTGTGAGGGCCCCTTAAAGCTGTAGCCCCCAGAGATGTCTCTCACTCTCACATTAGTCCAACTCAGACCCCAGCAATTCATCAACATTACCATTTAAAAGTTTCTAGCAGTTACTGGCTTCAGTGGCTTCTGCTCTAGGTCAGCTGAACTTTGCTCTGCTCTCTGGATTCTCTCGTCTCTCCAAACTTCAGGGTGGCTGTCCTCAAAACTCAGTCTCTGATAGGTACAAAAAAGTCATTGGTTTTCAATTTGTCCAGGTTTTTATTGTTGTGAGAACAGGAGTGACAACTTCCAAGCTCTTTACATGTCAGAGTTCCATTGGAATCCTCCTCCACCACCTCCAGAGATTTTAGTACTTTTTTTAGTGTGGTAGAGTTGTAATATTCAACCATTAGCAGAAGAACATTCTGGTCATACAACCTAATAGAGATTTATGTAAGATATAGAGTAACATATTTCTCTTTTCCAAGAAAGGAGGAAATTGCCTTACCAGTCTTAGAAATATGTCATTTAGTGTTTGATTCTCAGACTCACCTGGTGTGGAGAAAGTGATATCTGAGATAATGGATCTTTATTTTGGTATTTAATATAGTTCCTCCTTACTGTGCTAGTTTGTATAAAAATTCCCCATGTACTCCCTTGTAATGTCCACACCTACTATGTCTTACAAAACCATGCAAGCTCAGCTTCTGCCTTGTCATTACTTGTCCTTTTTAGCCTTACTCTGGGATCAAAGCTCAATGAGACTAGGGTTCACCAGAGTAAGAAGGTATACAAGTCTGATAAAAATGGAAAAAGGTAGTCAGATGTTGATTTTCTTGTATGTGGGTCAATGTAATAACAAATGCAGCAATGTCTTATAGCTGTATATTATTTAACCCTTTAATGAACATCTCTACCTGTTTTATGTCATGAGATTCTTAAAAATCTAACAAGACTGCCCATTCTACGAGGATGGTGACCATGTGATTTGTGCACCATTGTGCCCCAGCCTTAGTATGATGGCCAGGACATAGTAAGTGACTAGTAACTCTTTCTAAAAAGACCCTGTTTTATAATGAAGGAAACAGAGCACCTTTATATGGCATATTCAATGTCACAGAATTAATGTGCTGTGGGACCTAACCCTGAAGCTTGGTTCCAAGTCAGCACCCTCTACTGATCTTCTGGATCACACCGAGTGATATCCCCACTATTTGTGGTGCTGTCTGGGAGTGCAGATGCTTTGCTGGGCTGACTTGCCCACAGACCTGTCTCAGATGCTGCTGCTCTGAAAGCTGAAAGACTGTCGGCCAAGAAATTGCATTGCAAATTTTGGTACTTTCATGTTCTCCCTTGTGTCTTCTTCTTGGGTTGTATGTGAGAATTTATGTTAATTAATCTATTTACTCAACAGAAATTGACATTAAAAGTAATTGTTGGACTAGTGATGTCAAAACTTGTTAAATGTGTTTTTGTGAGGAATATGCTAACCCTCAACTTGGAATTCCCCTTAACATTAAAAGATAGTGGATATCTATGGGGTGCTGTGGTGGATTGGAGCTATGGCGCTCCCCCCCCAAAAAAAAAATACATGCTCTTAATCTTAATCCATTCCTGTGGGTGTGAACCTTTGAAATAAGACCTTTTGATGAAGCCATGGGGAGAAGCCAGAAGCTGGAAGTCAATGGAACCCAGAAGAGGAAGGAGAAGACACTGCCACATGCATGGACATGGGACCAAAAAGCCAAGGGCCAAGGATCATTGGCAGCCAGCCCTAGAAACCCATAGCCTTTGAAAAGAAAGCCTTACCTTGCTGACACCTTGATTTTGGACTTCTCCTAGCCTCAAAACTGTGAGCAAATAAATTCCTGTTGTTAATCCAACACATTGTGTTGCATTTGTTTTAACAGCAAGGAAACTAAAACAGGGTCCAAAAGAGGGAGAAAATGGTGCCACTTCTTATCCATGCCTCAGCACTCATCATGAGCATATGTATAAATATCTCAAATTGAAGACAAATCTCTAGGGCAACCAAAGGAACAGCTGCAACCCAAATATGATAGAAACCCCATTCCCTTTCACCCCTAATGACAATAAATATTGAGGCAATGTGTCTTTTTTGGGGGGGCAAGACTTTTCAAGATAAATAAAAACTCTTCCAATCCTTCTCACTGAGACAGGAGGACCTGAATGGAATTCTTGACACTTGGGAAATGGCTGGTGTTGTCCTGAGCAAGTGGGAAGGTGTATGAATTGGGAAGTTATCCCAAGTGTCCTCTTTCTTGGACTGCTCTTCCACCACAATCTGATAGGTTAAACTGGGGACTAGTCCAAAGAGGGGAGTATTTTTGGAATTTAACATCATACAGCTATGCCACTGGCATTATATCCAGCCAATGTGACCCTAGTCACAACATCAGTAGAGGGAACTCTGAGACACATTGTGCCTGGAGAGAAGCTCATCTTAGAGCTATTCTAGCTGAGGGAGCAGCCACCCCACTGGTAAATTGCTGCCCAGCAGTTAGCCAAGCCGAGATGTTGACTGCACAAGGTGGGCAGTTCCCCAAACTGGAGGTGCAAGGGCTTCGTTGGAGCTCCTGCAGATTGGTTTGGTTTGGTTTCAAATCCCCTCTAGTGCCTGGTTGGTCAGCACTCAAGAGCCATTTGAACCACTGATCTGAGCAGGACCCCCTTTATACCAGGATGCACCCCCCCCCAAAGACTGTCCACACAGTGACGATTCTAACAGCAGTGAAGTGAGTGCCTGTGAGGCACTGAAGTCTTAGGATATCAGCCCAAGGTTGGTTCCATGAGTTTCTTTGCAAACTAAGATTTTTTTCATATGCAGAAGTTCACATTGATGGGAAATATCTGTTGTCAGCCTACAGGGCTGCTGCAGAGCTTTCCAGGAGGAAACTCAACTCAGGCAGATACAATTGGGTAGCCACTGAAAATGTCCTTGGGCTCCATCCTTTTAAAAACACATCTGTTAATAATATTTTACATGTGGACGGTACATTTGTTACAATTGATGTACAAATATTGAAGCACTGCTATTAACCATGGTCAATGATTTACATTATGGTGTACATTTTGGACCATACATTTTATAAATTTTGATGAAATTTAATATGGCCTGTATCCATCATTGCAAAATCACATAGAACAATTCCAACACTCCAAAAATGCCCCATGTTCCATCTATTCTCTTCCTCCCTCCCCCACTTCTCAGGACCCACGTGAACCACCAAGCTTCACTCCTTGAAGAACAAGATTCTTAGTTACTCGAAACAACATTGAGGACTTGACACACTGGCCTGTCCTCCCCTACTAGGCACTGCCTAGGCTCTCGAGAGACTCCTGCCCCTCTATTTGAGAATAGTGCAAGACTCCCCAGGATGAGAGTCCAACACATTCCCATTCATTGTGTGGGTCTCCACCCACTAATACAACACGCTATGACAAGATAAACATTAACATACTCCCTGGAAGCCTGCTGAGGTGCTCCCTGTCCCTCATGCCCACCACATCCAACACCCTAAACCAGCAACCCTCCCCTGCCATATTT
>PVKH010047416.1:0-10297 GCA_004027955.1 Chaetophractus vellerosus | reverse complement strand
CTAGATTTTAAACTGCCCTAGAGATGAGATCCTTGTCTGTTTTGTTCATTAAGGTATCTCAAGCCCGCGGAACCTTTCCAGGCCCATAGCACATACACCAATAAATATTTCTTGAGTGAAACAGTGAACTCCCACCACAACATTATGAGGAAGGCAAAATTATTCCTCATTTTTAGACAAGGAAAGTGGAGCTTAGAGGATACAAATAATTAATTAAAAATCACACTATTTGCAATGACAGAGCCCAGATTCCAATCCCTAGTATTCACATTGACTATCCTATGCCCAAGGGTGTTTGTCCAAGGTGGACTGGGATGGGGGACAAGGACGCAACATGGGGAGAGAGGGGTGGGGAGGGAGACAAAGATGAAGAATGGAGTGGAGAATTGGGGAAGGGTTTGAAATAAGTCTTTGTGTGCCAAGCTAAGCAGTTTGGACTACTTTCCATAGCAGAAGCTCTGAAGTGAATTGTGACACAATTAAAACTTAATTTGGAAAGATAACTCAAACAGCTGCCAACTTGAGAGGTAAAAGGCAATCAATTGCTAGTAGGGAGAAACAATGAGTTCAATGGGGCTTAATCCCATCCTCACTTAGAATAAGTATAACAGCGTAAATAGTTGTAAAATTATACTTTATTCATATATATTATGTTTGGATAAGCTAAACAAATGAGTTACTTTCCATTCGGGTCTAGTCACAGTTGTCAATGATATTTTGAAGCACCAGGTGTGAAGATGCTATGTTTTCATCAGTGGGCAGGTCATATCACCTGACACATTCAAGTTCTGCCTGACATACCATTAAAGCAGTGGCTCAGAATGCAGACATACTCTGAAATAGGCAGCAACTGATGGCATCACTTCATTTACAAGTATTCATTGTACCATCAATGAAATAAATGCACGACTCTCAGGGTCTTGCTCAGGTCTGCTGCCTAGTTGGCCCTTGAGATAAAGCCGTGTAATCACATAGTCTTGCCTAGTTGGTTAGAATATAGGGGTCAAGTGAAATAGTCACAGGATACAGGAATTATAAATAATACATATATTAATAGACATTAATTTTTTCATTACATAAAAGTTGCTAATATAAATACTTCTATATTGATGAGTCTAAAAACATATTACTCATATAAATAATGTAAAAATATTAAATATTAATAAATAGATTTAGATTTAAAAATTCAAATATTGCAGGGAGGATGACCATTATTTTGATGCTCTCCTGCCTTGAAACCCTCTCTGACTCCTTTTTCGCTTCCTGAGGTTAGATCTGGGTGACAGATCATTCATCACTTTGAAGAGTTCATTTATCGCTTTGCGCTGGACTTTCAGGTCATTTACCTGTTGTAAAAGAAAACAGGATAGTTTCAGGCATAAAAAAGCCATTAGGATATTCTGCTGTTGATGCCATGATCAGTGAAAATTTAAGTATGCCTTCAAAAATAAAAGGTGACTCTTACTCACAATATATTCCTTAAAACAAAATGTTGGTTTCTTCAGTAAGGCTAAAATTATCATTAAATTAATAAATATGCTGTAATATGGCAGGGCCTTGAATTTACTGCTACAGATTTCTCAATATCATATTGTGAAAAGAGCCCAGAATGGAGCGAAAATATAAGTATGCAATAATTCTGTGACTTTGAATCAGTCACTTAGCCTCTCTGAACCTCTGTTTTCTCATCTGAACAATGATATTATAATACATGATCTCCAGGCTGCCTGCTAATATTTTACCTTATAATTTAATTAATCTTTGCTATAAGTATCAAGTGTGTTACTACAGGTCAATGGTTGGTATCTACCAGAATAACCTGGAGACCTAATAAAGAACTCAGAGACCCAGGTGCATAAAGTAGGAGAGGGCCTAGGCTTCTGGGATTTCACTAAGTTCTCCAGGAGATTCTGATTCCCACCAAAGTTTGAGAACCACTGCTACAGATTAAGGACTTTGTAAGCACCAAGTCCAAGATAAATAGAAACTATAATTTTTAATTCCCCACAATTGGGTCAGTCTCATTATTATCATAATGCGATTAAAATTAAACAGCAATCATAGTCACATGACAATAATCTATTTACTGGTTGTAACATTTAAAATTGCAATGGCAGCAAAGTTGCCTGTATCCTGCTTTCTATGCCAACAAATTCAACTATTTGCAATTCCTCACTCTAACCAATAGGGCCATGTAGGTGATTTTATGCTTCATAAAATAAGGAACATTTACTTTCATCTTGGCTCTGCCACTACATTTCTTTGCAATGCTAGAAACACTGTGACCACTTTGTGACATTTTTGAGAATCACTAAGGGGATTCTGGTCTACAGCAGCTAAGTACTAAAAGGCATAATATGCCTACAATATGTTAGCAGTTGAGCAAAAGAGGACAATTGTTGAGAACTCATCTAGGATTGCCCATCATGAAGCAGAGGGCCTGGAGCTTCTGGAAGGATGGAATCACTTTTCAAGGCCTGGTTATACCAGAGTAGGAAAAAAAAAAAAGCTTCCTACTGGCTTGTATTTGTGAATGACAAATTTTGCTATCCAGTGGGTTCAAAGCCATCACCAAGGAACTATGAGATTTACCCAGGCTGAACAGCAAACCAGCAGCAGCACTGGGTTAGGAACATGTGCTTTCTCAATCTCTAGCCTGTGGCCAAAGGATATCTTCTGAATATCATAAACACAGTGTCATGAAAAGTAGCAATGGTTTCATAATGTTTTCAAGCTGCGTTATTAAATCTGAAATTCTAGAAACTAGAGAAATCTTGAAGAGCAAGCTGTCATTTCACTTCCTGAGTGTTTATATGGGAGAAGGAAGAGGCAGAGCCAGGTAGGGTGAAAACTGGACACAAATCCTGAGAGCACAAGTTATAACCCCCGTCCCTCTCATTTGAGCCCATTATATCAAACCCAAATGAGTATGGGGGCCTTCGTTCTCAGGATAAAATTTTGGAAAGTGTGATTCAAAGTTATCTTTCAGCTTCTAGAAGTCCTAACTTTGAAGGGTCAATACAACTTCATAAATCAAACCTTGTAAACCTAATGATTTCCCCAGCAGAAATATTCTAGTATCAGAAAGTTCATAGAACAATTCTTTCATGAGATGTAAATTCTACCTGTCTCTTTTCTCTCAAAACAAGCAACAAACACCTTTACCTCTAATTGGCCTGCATGCTCTGAGAGGTTGACTAAAACCTGATAGTGAGGTGACCCCTAACATCTCCTCAAAGCTCTTAAGTTTCTTCTCCTGTCATTCTCTTTTTTAACCATAACATTTTAGGGCAAAGGAAACTATAGAAATTGTGTACTGAGTCCAAAATGGTCCTTTTAAGATGAATAAACTATACCCCAGTCAGACATGTGATTCATCTGAAGTCACACAGTCTCTTTGTGGCAGAGCTGGAAGGAGCATGTAAATCTTCTCACCCCCTCCCACTGCTCTTTCCACTAAGACATGCTGCCTTCCATCCAAAGCAGAATTTCCATCACATAAACAAGGGGCACTGAGAGAATTGCTTCTCAATAGTCCCTTCTACTTCTTCACCTACTTACTCCTCATTGGATTTGTCTATTCACTTATATTTATACAATAGTCTTTGTGGCCACATTTTTCCAAATTACAAATTTATATGATTCCCATACTGACTTTGCAAAGTCACCCAAACCACAGCTGGAACTTCAGTCGCAGATTCATTTTATCACTTTAGCAACTCTATCCAGTACCTAATGTCTACATTCTGGGAATTCTATACTTTACAAGAGCCTCTGCAATGAAACCAGAGAATGAAGATAGCCTCACCGGAGTTTGAATCAGCTTCAGGAAGTCATTCAGCTTGCCAGAACTGCTATTGAAGAACTTGGCGACTAGGTCTTCCTTGATGGTAGCCATGCTCTTTTGGATGATCTGGTTGTCTTTTAAACTTTCAAAGATTTTGAAGTAAATAGAAACGATTTGGCTCTGAATTATTTTTTTGTCACTCTCCTTGGGAGAAAAGAGCACAATGAGAAGGTGTTGTGAATTTTTCCATCAAAAAACAAGCAAGAGGAAAATCAGCCAAGCAGAGATGTTCAACTTACCTCTTTCCAGTTCTTCAAAATATCTAAGAAAAGAGGCCCACCATCTGCTACATCTGAATCACTTGCATTCTACACAAAAGAAGAAAAAGTTAGTCTACATTCTGTCCTTAAGTTTTCTTCTATTCAGTTTAACTATGTTTGCAAAAGAATTCCAAAAAAACCTAACAGTACTATAAAAGTGATTTGATTTTACTTTGCAAGAATAAAATAGCCTGTGAATGTTTTAACATTATTATAATAGTTATTATTATAACAGCTAAATTTGAGACAAAGAATAAAATATTTAAAATGTAAAAGCTATTTCTATTAACCAACCAAAAATAATAAAAACAAAACTCATAAAAACAAAACAAATGTTTAAAAACTGTAAGCGAGAATCATAACTCCTACAAAATCTCAGCTAATGGCTGAGTTCAGGAGTAATCCACAGATAATGCAGATGGGGCTGTAGAATTTTGAAACAACTTTCAAAAGCAAAACAGCTATAAGTAATTATTTTTAAGCCAAGGCTTTAGGGCATAGCCTGCTTTTACCTTAGTTAATAGATCATTTCCTCTTACCATTTTTTACTGCTAATCTTGACCTTTCCCTGTCACCCTCATAGTAGACTGAGAAATCAAAAACTAATAGCCAGTCATTTTTTTCAATATACATATTACTTGATTTATCAAAATTGATGAGTTGAGTCTTACCAAAAAAATGATCAACGATATCATTGTGGTTTATATCCATATTATACCCATCCTTTGGAAAAAGGCATGAACCCCCTCTAAGGCTCTATAGCAAATTGAGTAGAGGGTTAAAACAATATCTAGATTATTTAGTCAAAAAACTCATCCAGTCAACAATTAACAAAAAATAATACCAACTCTTCTCAAGATGACTAGACTAGAGCTAACAGCTTATCATAGACAGAACTGCAAGACAACGTTCAGACATTTTCAACCACAAGCAGGTATCATTAAAAAAGCATACTTACAAAATATTCCTTTAGGGTTTGTATTTCTCTCAAAAAATTGGCCTGGCAGTAGCAGCTAGAAGAACCCAAAATGATGCAAAGCTGAAAAGCTAAGAGATAGCCTGTATAATTCATCGTTTCGGGGAGAGTTGGGCCAAAGTAGTTGAAATAAGTAGCTCCTGTATTGAGTTGATCAGGTCCAAGGAACTTGGCTGATCTTTCTTTTCTGATAGCAGATATGCAGCTGCTCAGAACAATGTACTGCATCTACTTCTGCTATTGGTATTTATACCCAATTGAAGGCTCATAAGGATTACGTATTTTTCACAAGTTTTTTAAAATGAGATGGTGACAGATAGGCGGGGATGGTAGTTAGTTTGTATTAATAATATGGTTTTGTGGCATTTTGGTGTTGTAGTTAGAGTTTCCTTTCAACTCCCTGGGTCCTTTGACGATGAGACAGACCCATTATGCCTACCTGTGCCATTCTTGTGGGATCCTTTGAAAGCACTTTTACTTCACACCATTCAGGGACTGGAAATTTTTTGCACCTCCCCCCTTCGCCCTTGTAAAATGTTGACTCCTCATCCACAGAGCACATTGATCATTTGCGGTTGGGAACAAGTGAAAAAGGAAATTCTAGGGGCTCTCAAACCTTTACAAAGGGGGTACCTTTAAAGATTTTTCTTGCAAATGACCAGAAAGCAAGGAAAGAATGTGGTTAAAAGACCAATGTGGTGAGGAAGTTCTTCATCAGCGTCGTCTAGTGAAAGAGCTACCACAAGTTCCAAATTGCCCTAGACCAGAGCTGCCCAGTAGAAATAAAATGTGTGTCACATAGGTAAGTTTAACTTTTCTAGTAGCCCCATCAACAAAAGTAAAAACAGGTCAAAAATAAATTTAAAATATATTCTATTTAGCTCAATATATCCAAATTATTATCATTTCAACATGTATCAATATAAAAATTATTTAAAAGATATTTCCTTTCTTTTTGTCATACTAAATCTTTGAAATCCACTGTGCATTTTGCACCTATGATGCATCTCAGTTTGCACTAGCCATATTTCAAATGGCTAATAGTCACTTGTGACTTGCAACTAATGTATTGGACACCACAGCTCTGGATAATCAATTGTTCTAAATAGTCATTAACAATTGATGGCCTTTTGTTAACTTCTTAATTTCTTTTCCTTTCAAATAAAAAAAAATAGGATTCTCCCTCCTCCCTTCGTAATTTACTTGTGTAGTACAATACTTTGGGGTGGCACAGAAGACCCTCTACTCTTTGCTTCCAGCCTACCTTGCATTTCTCCCTGCACTGTATACTCTAGAGTACTGGGGTTAGGGGTGCAGACTTAAATCCTGGCTCCACTACTATCTAGCTATGTGAGCCTGAGTAGGTTTTTTAACTTTTCTGTACCTCGGTTTCTTTATCTGTAAAATAGGCTAATAATAACATCTCCTTCCTGGATTGTGGTAAAGATTATATCAGACATCCACATAAAGTGCTTAGAATTTGCCTGGCCTATAGTAACTACTCAGTAATTGTTATCTCTTGTTATTCAGACACATTGGATGACTAGTCGTTCCTAAAAGAACACAGCCTGAATCTTTGTTCATGCTATTGCTTTGGCCTTGAGTTCCCTTTCCTCTCATCTGTGCCCCCAGGGTGGTACCCTTCCTTCCAAGCCCAGTTCAAAAATGTTATGAGGTCTCCCAAAATTATCCTACATTAAATTAATCTCACCTCCTCTATACAGCCTAGCACTTGGTTCAAATCTTTCTTAGAAGACTGACCCCTTCACCTCATTGTACATCGGGCTATTCATGTATCTTCTCCCATGTTAAATTGAGTACCTTAAAATCAGAAGTTATTTTACTGCTACTATGACACCCTTCTCTTCACTAAAACATTTTAGCATGGAGATTTGTCCATAGGCAGCACTGAATAAATGTGGATTTGAATGCTTAATTAAGTATCAACTTTGAGTTACTTGCCCTCAAGTTCTAATTCCACTGCTATTAGGCCTAATCTGTAGGAAAATAGTTTCTAATTAAACAGGATTTATGATCAAAGTGGGAAACATGATGCTTGACTCTTTAGTCGTCACCTTTTGATCGGGAGGCATGAAATCATTATATAGCGACTGGAACATGTGAATGAAAAGTCAAAAATCTCTTTGAGGGGTTATTTTCCAAAGTATATACAAGATCAAAATATATCTGCAGGACCAAAGCATCATGTTAAACAAATGAAGAGCTTGGAAATTGTGTTGCTGCATACAAAACTCTATTGTAGTTCTCCTCAAGGAAAAGTAGAGTCCAGGGAGTGTGCTTCCAGGTAACCAAGTGACAAGAAACCCTTTCCAAAGCCATGAGACACAATGCAGGATCTCAATACTTTCCAAGAAACAATGGCCAAACTCTGAGTTAGGAAGAAATATTCCCAACCTTCTGCAAAGGAGTAAAAATTAGTCCTTCCCATTCCTTGATTTATCCATTAGAATATGGTATTGAGGGGAAGAAGTTAAGAATAGTGGGATCCACTCATTGACTGCCACAATAAATATTGCCTCAAATAGCAGGCATCCTGGGGACTCCAGAGTCATCCAGACACTATAGGTAGGGCAGACAGCTCAGGAGTTTGGCACCCTGCCAGTGGGCCTTACCTTGGAACTTAGGTTCCCCAGTGTTACCGAATTGGACTCATTTGTGGTTTCCCTGCACATGGCTCTTCCTACCCTTCTATGAGAACCTATAGTTAGTACTAGATTTGATAGGTATATGTCTAAGAGACTTAAATCTTTGGTCCATCCATCTGCCAGTTGGACCCACAACACCTACTCTCCAGTTCATTGGACTCACCCAAGACTAATAACAAGGTGATGATGATGGTCAACGCCCATCCCAAAGAACGGAGAGAGTCTCCAACTACAAGCAAGAGAGTTCCATCCCTCTGCCCCATGGGCTCTAAGTTCCCTTTCAATTAGAGTCAGAGTGGTCATTACCATCTCAAAATCCTCAAGATTGGGGAATGAACAATGGGCTAAAGTAGGCTTACTATTAGTCTGCTATAGACTTGTTGTTATTCTAGCAATGGAAGAACTTTTATCATTGTTGTGGAGGCAGTGGCCACCAGAGGTTCTGAGGGAAGGGAGAGGGAAAAATATGGGGGCATTTTTGGGTCATTGGAATTCTCCTGCATAATGTTGTAATGATGGATACAGGCCATTATATATTTTGTCATATCTTACAAAATTGTGTGGGACAGAGTGTAAACTATAATGTAAACTATAATCCACAGTTAGTAGCAATGCTTCAATATGTATTCATCAATTGTAACAAATATACCACGCTAATGAAGGATGTTGTTAATGTGGGAAATAGTGGGAGGGGGAGGCAGTGGGGCATATGGGAATCCCCTATATTTTTTGTGTAACTTTTATGTAATCTAAAGTTTCTTTAAAATAAATAAAAATTTTTAAAAAGAAAAATGATTTAAAAAAACAACAAAAAAAGAATGGTTGGGTCCATAATAGGGAACTATGTGTTACTGTCTCATGTTTATAAATTGAGACTGCTTCTTAAAAATTACAGAAATATATATTAGGAATATGTTTACAATATAGTCAAATGTTTAGGAATAGTAGCTACATGACAAAAATCCCAGCTTTAATAACTCTTAATGGCATGGCCAAAGCTCAGAATTATAGTGAACAGCCATGGTAGGTTTCCTCATGTTTTAGATTTGCAAACCAAAGCCTAGAAAAACCAAGTGATGTGCTTAAGTTCATCCAAATGGTTAATGCAGAGCTAAATCTAGAACCAAGATCTTTTTCCTAATCCAACCAATCAATATCCATTAAGTATATTGTGTGCGACTTTAACTTTGTTAAATTTGTGAATTGAAATAATTACACCAGATCAGACTTTTGTTTCTGGAATATTTTTCTGTAGAATGTGTGAGATAATATTCACTCTTTAATTCCTTAAAAAATAGTAAGACTGCAAAAACAGGTTTTGAAATTCTTGGTTAGACATCCCAGTAGGCCAGCGTCATGGACCTGCAACCTGTGCAGTCTTACAGGGCCCCATACTTAGAAAGGCCCCATTTTACCATCTTGAAATTCCAAATAATTTTTGAACAAGGGGCCTGCATTTTCATTTCATTTCATTTCTGCAAATTATGTAGCTAGTCCTGAATCCCAGACCAGAAAATAGTCACCTGCATTAGATTCTCATCTTTCACCATATTATTCATTGGATGAGAATGTTGTCTCCACAATAGTATATGCTTTTATGATCTTTTCCTGTCCTGTCAAGTTTGCCAAAGAAGTTTCTCTCTCTTTTCTGCCTGTAAAACACCTTATGTTGAACATGCAAACTAGAGGTTTCACACTTTGTTGGTTCAACCAACACTGAGACTGCAGAATAATTCACCACCAAGATATCCTTTAAAATATTTGCAAAGCCACCAGGAACCAAGGTGTGACCATAATACTGAAAGAGAGGGACTGAAAACTTTCTTTGTTCTTTTCAACTAGACATTCTTTCTGAAAACTGGCTATGGTTATGCATTAAGCGTCAGCAAGATTTTTGATCATATCGCATGTTATCCTCAGTCTTAACTGAGTAGGTAGTCAGTAAGACAAAACTCACACCTTGGTTGCCCTTTTTCCTCTGTGATCAGCAGTCACATCCCTAGCACTCATAATCGAATTATCTCATCCAGACTTCGGTGTTGATTTCTTCCACCAGCATGAGTCAATATTGGATCCATTCCCCCACGCTATTTTGACTCCCGGAACTCCTGACATCATGCAAGCTGAACCTACGGAAGAAGCATGACAACAGAATGGAAGTCCACACGGAGTCACATTTTCCCTGTGATTTGACTCATAAAATCCCATGGGTTAGAGGAAAGTTTTCTGAATCCCCCTTTTTCTTTTGCACTGTCTGGGCAACATTGAGGAGTGTTTCAAAGACTATAGATGCCACCTTATACTTAGGCATTGCAGTCATCACCTTTTTCTCAATTTTCTGTCAGAAAGAATCACAGGTACTGTGATTGACATACGACTATCGAAAAGGATGGGAGAGTTCTGTCATAAAAATATTTGCTTATATCTTAATTTCAATCCATCAGTAAATCCTTACTGAACACTGCTACATGCCCACAGTTTTAAGGGTAACAAAAATTAACAGTGAGACCAGCAGGAACATATGTCACCACATTGGTGGCTAGGGTTG
>PVKH010047415.1:0-10294 GCA_004027955.1 Chaetophractus vellerosus | reverse complement strand
TACTATGGGGGAAAGGGGAGGGGTGGAGAGAGGTGGAGCTGCACTGCAGCAGGGAGGGGAGGGGAAGGGGAGAGGTGGAGCCATGCCACTGTGGCTGTCAGTCATCAGCGTAACTTGAGAGGCTTCCGGCTGCTGCTCAGGCTGCTGTTCTACCCCATTAGGCACTGGGGGCTTTTAGGCTGCCCCAGTTCCTCCCACATTCCATAACTATTTAGCCTCATCTTTAAAATAATGATTCCTAAATTCAATATCTTAGTAGTAATATATTTTCAAACTCTGTAAATATTCTGTAATATCTATTATTATTGTATTTTTGTCATTTTGAATTAAATTATAACTTTCCCTCTAAAGGAATTAGCTTAGTCCCTTGAATAGAGTGGTGTTCCCATAAATGAATAAATAAAAAAGTGTTAAATGTTATGTATTAGATCTTTAAATATTAGATGTGGATTTGACCTTAGAAATCTTATATTATCACTCTTTCATTTCATGAGATTAGCTATCTGAGACCCAGAAAAGTCATATAATCGAAGGTTATAGAGCTAATGTTACATGTATTGTTATTTTTCCTCTATTCATTTTTTATGCTTTACTCCATATTTTATTTCAAACCACTATTGAAAAATTCCTGTTTTTACCTGTATTTTGTTTCAAACCATTAAAGTGTAAATCAGAAGTAACTCTATCTTTAAATAATTAGAAGAAATTACATAGATATAACATCTTTTCCTAAAAACATACATATCACTTTTAAATTAATGTCTTGAGAAATAATATATTTGGTTTCTGAATATTTATGCAACAGTTTTTATCTAATTGAAACAAGTTATATAGAATTAGCACAAATTATGGCCTAACTGACTACGATGATAAATATAAATAACAAGTTCTTAGATGTGATTCTCAGCTGGGGAAAACATGATGGTTTAGGGAATGACTTCTTTTCTCATGACTGGCATTGTGATTAGTGGGAAAATTATGTGAAATAAGTAGCAAGATAAATAGCATGCATTGATGTGAATTAAATAAAATCTTGGCAAATAACTTAGATATTGCTGAAGACTGGATATTTTTACAGTCCAAAGTCTGTGGGTAAGAGAACTGTAACCCATGGAAATTGAGATCATACATGGATTACAATTTTATTTTTGATGCCATGATGAAAGATTGAATAATGAGTAGAATATCTTGAAATGTCTCTATGGCTTCAATAAGCAAGAGTTTACTTCATGGTGGGAAAGATGAATGATTAAAGTAACAGTAAGCATAAAATGCAAGATTTTCAGAAAAAAATGATATAATGGAATGGATTCATAAAAAGCCTACATTATGAGTTGATTAGAATCCTCTCTACTTCATGTCTACATCAATTACCTCTTTATGATTTTATGAGAAATATAGTTCCTTGTGTAAAAGTAAACACTTATCAGATTATGATCACTGTTGATCAAGGCCAACATTTCCTTGAATAGGTAGGACATGGCTTTTGGCTTATAATATATACTGTTTACAATTTTTAAGAAATCAACTCTATCTCTACTATTTAAAGACAGTCCTGTGGCCAGGAGTACCTAGAGGAGTCCTCAGTCAGCAGAACAATATATACCTAGGGTTCAGGTGAGTGAGTCTCAGCTAGTCCCAAAGCTGAATCAACTCCCTCACAGAGAAGACATGGAGACATGGCATCCTTGAACATGAGGGCTGGGACCAAAATGGCAAATGCTCCATCCCCAGCCCAGGGTCAGCCACGGAATGGATCAAGAGCTTGGAGTTATGGGCAGGGAAAATAAGCCACCGTTCAGAGCGGAGTCACCATATTGCTGGATCTGGAGTATCTTTATTTCTTGGAAGATCAACTCCCAAAGTGACAACTATAACGTTTACTGTGCTACTTACATTATGGATTTAAATTTGGAAAGTTTGGAGAGGAGCTGTAGCTCAAGTGGTTGAGATCCTGCTTCCCATGTATGAGGTTCCAGCTTCAATCCCCGGTACCTCCTAAAAACAAACAAATGAATGAAAAAACCAGCTCTCATTGGAAAGCTAATGAAGTTCAGTGTTTGAGTGCCTCCTGCCCATATAGGAGATCCTGGGTTCAATCCCCAGTACCTCCTAAAAAAAAGTGGAAAGTTTATTTTTATAGAAACTATAACAAACTACACTGGTGGAATTTCTCTCAGGATCATCATGGTGTAAGTTAGAAAGGAGAAGCCATTAGACTACTTTTTGCCACTGTATGGAGAAATATCAAGTTTTTCATTCTCATAATTGCTCTTTCTTTATTTTGTCATTTTTGAGAGAGATAAAGATTGAGTAAATTCATAATTTAAGAGTTAGATCTCAAAATTCTGACGTACAGTATATTAGGTGATGGGGATGTAAGATGAATAAAGCTCATTATCTAACTTTAGGAAGGTCATGATCCAAAAAGTGAAACAGATTTCTCAAAAATAAGTGTAATCCAGTAAGTCAAGGGTGACCAGTGGCAATAATTACTCTGAGAGCACCGAACAAAGTGATTCCACCAAAATGAAGGACTCGTCATTGGAATCAGGAATAGCACAATTAGCAGTTTCCCTGCTGAAGTTTCTGTGCAACTTCCCTAGGATAAAATGTCATTTAAATTAAGTTCTTCAGTTCCAAGAATGAAACTCTCCATCACATTTCCATTTTATGTCTATAAATGAGGTGCTTCTACCAGGCATCAAATTTCTCTAATTAAAATCTTTCTCTTTAGATTGATGACAAGAAAATTTCCCACTTAATTATAGTGTTATTAAAAACAACCAGATGAACAAAACAAAACAAAATAGGAAAACTGTCCCATCTTTGTATCTATTGTTTTCCATAGAAATATGTTGCAGTTTCCCTCAGATAGTTCTTGGAGATTGGTTGAAATGTGCCTAAGTTAATTATAAATATTTCAAAACAGCATTGAAGGAGTTATTTATTCC
The DNA here is from genome assembly GCA_004027955.1 of Chaetophractus vellerosus. Taxonomy (NCBI): domain Eukaryota; kingdom Metazoa; phylum Chordata; class Mammalia; order Cingulata; family Chlamyphoridae; genus Chaetophractus; species Chaetophractus vellerosus. Next base: position 7,340 of record PVKH010047415.1, on the reverse strand, counting down.
AAAATTCTATAATTTACAAAAAATGATGACAAATTCTGCAGTTTCAATCATGACTATTAAAAATATGAAACATGACATGCATTCTGAGGCAGGGAGAAAATATGTCAATCATCAGTTAAATTGGTAGCTGTCTCAAAATCCCATCCTTTCCATGATATATATTAACAAGCACTGGGCATTTTACTATTGGCTCGACACCACTTATATTTCATGAAATATTATGAAAGCTTTCTTCATTAAGGTTTGGCTCCTACTGGGACCCATGTGCAGTTTTTTTTTTTTCTTAACTATGCCATCCAACAAGCACAATGTGTTCTACAGTAGTCTCACTTCTTGACCAGAGACATTTTTTCTCATGGCTTTGTTTTGTTCCTCTCATTTGTCTCATTAGGGGCATAGCCTGCTTTTATAGTTGTCCATTTCCTTAAAAAGTGTTGTCTTTTTTCTGTCAAGTAAAACCACTTTACTTTGTTACAAAACATATAGACTATGACAACTAACAATCATAAACATGTTCAGAAAATGTCCTTGCACTGTCCTACACACATTAGACCAAGGTAAGAATAGGGGACATAAAATTTCAGTAACTCATGCTCTGATTGCAGTTGTGCTGACAGAAACTTAAGGCACAGGTTTTCAGAAGCAAGTCATTGTAGAATCTATAAAGGCATGAGTTCATTTATGGTACCCTAGTCACAGATTAAAGAATCTGGAGAATCTTTACCTATATAAATCATCTCCTACAAGCTCAGCTAAATTGTTCTAATATTATGATAAAAAGTCATAAGGCAGTAAAGAATTTATTAAAAGTATTTAAATTCTTCCAGCCTTAAAATTTGTAGCTAAAACCTATTATTTAACAACAATATGATTATAAATCCTTTTAATACTATCTTGCCTCTCTATACTTTATTGTAAAGATTTTAAAAAATGATTCTTAACAAATAACAAATTGTATTGTTGAAAATGTAAATTTAATGCAGGAATCTATGTTGACTTCATAAACAAGATTTTAAACTGTATTTTAAGTTGTACTTGCTAATACTAAATTTTAGTAATCTATGGAGGTGAAGTATCAACTGATCTAATTCTATAGATTACCTAATTGTTCATATGTTCTGATATCTTCTGATTACCAGTATAAGGATGTATGCAAAAAATAATTTTAAAAATACTTCTCATTCTGCCAATGCCAGCATGTCACTGACAAAGCCTGTAACAGACTAAACTATTTGCATATCCCTCACTAGTGTCACTCAAATAGCAAGATTGTCTAAAAGTGGTTTATAGGCTCATGAAAAATAATTATCCATATATTAAAGAGGTTTTTTAAATTTACAGTTATGTTACACTTATGTTTTAAAGAGTCACTATTACATGGAATCTTTGTTCTTTCATAAATCTTGTTATCCACCATTCAACAAACTTCCTGTTTCTCTTGAATTAAAATGGCCCTACTCTTTCTGTGGGAGAGAGAGGGATACACAGAAAGAGGAGCACAAGGCTGCCAGTTTTAATTCTTAAAGTGGGTCATGAGTACATGGATATTTGCTTTATCATTTTCTCTTGATGACATATCATATCCAACTTTGAATGAAATATTTCATATTAAAACTAGAATCAAGCTCTTGAGATGTAGGTGGTTCTGCAGGGGATGCAGGAGCAGCAGCCTGTGCCAAGTGGGACTCCAGCTTGAAACAGCACTGCCTGGCTTTCCAGAGACCTTCAGAAAGGGTTCATCCATCTGTCCCTTCTGAGGGAAGAAGAGCTTCATTTTCAGTAGCTGCTCTTCTAAAACATTTAAGCGAAGAACATCACTGAAGGGTCTCATCAACATGAGCTCTTAAAATGCACAGACAACTCTAAGATATGGGAATCTGAGATAAGCTGCAATATTGCTCAAGTGAAAAGACCTTAGGGAATGGATTACAATTAACACTGAGGATTTCTTCAAACCAAATTTTGCAGAATTCTGTTCTGATGCAAGCTGTCTAGTCATACCTGCATGTCCAAAATATAAATACTATTGTTCTGAAAATACTAAAATACTAAAATTAAAATGCCAATCAAATGTTCTGCTCCAAATACATGAAATATTTTGGTGAGTTTGCTTCTGTATCAGCTTAATGATGAAACTCTTTTTCTTCTAATATTGGTGTCCTGTTCCCCCAACACTTTATGCCTATGGCAAAGGCTCTTCTAATGTGTCTGCTCATGGTTTATGAACATATTCATCATAAGCATTTGATATATTGATGAAAGTGTATTAAGAAGCTCCCCAAAATATTTCCTTTAAGCACAATTTTCTTTGTTCAGAAGTTCAATTTGATTGATAAGCCAGAATTGGCACCTCCTCAAGACTTAATTGAGAAGTTTGGATCAAATACAGGTAAACAATTCTTCTTGAACACAGTTACTCTCTTCCTTCATCTACTGCTAGAACTATCTAATTGATATCTGTTAAGACTGGTGACACAAACTTTAAGAAAACAGCATTTTAAAAAATTGTGTCTACTGATAAAATTCTCCCAAAGGTAGGTTGATCTAATAACTTCAGGAGGAGAACTTAGGAGCACAACAAATTCTAAGGCAGTATGTGAGAGCTAAATAAATTTTAATTTTGAATGACCACTCCCGTTAATGTGACAGAATTATACTTGGTTCTAATAGGTGATGACTAAACTGCCATTTGTTAGTTAGTTATTTTTTGTTTTGTCAACAAAAATGATTTTCATCACAATTTATTAATAAGCTATCAAAACAAATTTCAAAACAATATAATCTGATCCATCTTATTCCACTACTATTTTATGAATAGAAATGGTATTTTTAAGTTTCCTTAACATTTAGAACATTTGTGTTGTAAAAGATAAACTGAGGCAATTAAAAATTTTATTAAAGGTTATTTGGGGAATACCCAATTTACAAATTGGGCAGTGCCAAACTTCTGAGGGAGTGGAAAGGGAAAGCTTATAAAGCATAAAATTGGAAAGATGTGAGGAAAATTTTCTGATTGGATATCTAAACTTCATGGCCTTATTTAAGCTGTTCTTACTGGAAAGCCCCTTCCTAAAGTGCCTATTTCTAATTGGCTAGTATTAAATCTCCACCTCCTAGTACAGCAGGCCTTTCCAGAAAGGCTGCCTCTCCTAAGTTTGCATCATGATATTTGGGCTTGTCTATCAGGGTTTGGCCAAAGCTAGTCACCCCATCTAATGGCTTCCTCCATTTTATTTTAACAGTATCACCTTGGATAACATTTTTTAAAAAATTATTGAAGTATATCACTCATACATAAACATACATAAACAATAAGTGTATAGTAATAGTTGTGAACTTACAAAACAAATATGCATAACATCATGCAAGGGCCCCATATATCAACCCACTACCAACACCTTGCATTGTTGTGAGACATGTGTTACAAATGATGAAAGAATATCATCAAAATCTAACTACTAACTCTAATCTTTAACTTATATTCGGTGTATTTTTCTCCCAACCCACCCTATAATTATTTTTTAAATATATTTTTATGACAGAAGTTGTAAACTTACAAAACAATCATGCACATGTGTAGAGTTCCCATAGAAAACCACTCTGACAACACACGACAATGTGGTGGAACATGTGTCACAGATTAATAGATAATATCAGACTATTACTAGGTCCATAGTGTACATCTGTCACAGTTTTTTCATACTCTCCCATTATCAACACAGTACATCTTTGGCATAGATGCATGAATATTACATTATTACTGTTAACCACAGTTCATAGGTCGCTCCAGCTGTATTTTTCCCATGCTTCTCCACATTCCCACCAACCTGCAATTGTGATGTACATCTGCTGTAGCTCACAAAGGACACTCTTGCATCTATACCATCAACCAAAATTCTCATCCACCTCTGGGTTTACTGTGTTACTCAGTTCCTAGATTATTCCCTACATTTTTTCATTTGGAATTTACATCCCTAGCCACATTTTCAGTGACATTTCAATTTATAAACCATCTATTACTCACTATAATGTGTTATGATCAACTCTGTACATTTCCACACTTTTACAGTAAAGTTAATTAAAACTTCTAATACATTAAACATCAGAGTCCAATTCAATCCTCCTCTTTTCTCCTTCAGGAATCCACCACCTACCACTACGTTTTTAAGATATTTTCCTACATTTTCTTCTAGAAGCTCTATGGTTCTTGCTTTTATATTCACATTTTTTATCCATTTTGAGTTAATTTTTACATAAGGTATGAGATAGGAGTCCTCTTTCCTTCTTTTGGCTATGGATATCCAGTTCTCTCAGCAACATTTTTTTAATAGACTGTTTTGCCTGAGCAGGGTGGGTTTGAGAGATTTGTCAAAAATCACTTGACCACAGATGTGAGGGTCTGTTTCTGAACCATCAATTCAGTTTCGTTGGTCTATGTGTCTGTCATTATGCCAGTACCATGATGTTTTTACCACTGTAGCTAGGTAATATGATTTAAAGTCCAAAAGTGAGAGTCCTCCAACTTTGCTTTTCCTTCAAAATATGTTTCTGGTTATTTGGGACCCTTTACCCTTCCAAATAAATTTGAAAATCATGTTTTCCATTTATTTAAAAATGCTGTGGAATTTTTTATCAGGGATTGCATTGAATCTATATATCAATTTGGGTAGAATTAATCAGCTTAATGATATTTAGTCTTCCAATCCACGAGTATGGACTGTTTTTCCAGTTATTTAGGTCTTTTTTTGATTTCTTTGAACAATTAGTTTTAGTTTTCTGAATACAATTTTTTTCCATTGTCAGCTAATTTTGTTCCTAATAATTGATTCTTTCTGTTGCTGCTGTAAATGGAATCTTTTCCCCTGATTTCCTCCTCAGATTGCACATTACTAGTGTCTGTTAAAGCTTATTTCATCCAATATAAGTATAGCTACTTCAGCTTTTTTTTTCTTTCTTTCTTTTTGGTTTCTGCATGTGTGGAATATCTTTTCCCAGCCTTGTACTTTCAATCTGTTGGTACCCTTAGGCCTAAGGTGAGTCTCTTGCAGACAGCATATAGTTAGCTCATATATTTTTATCCATTCTGCCAGAGTGTGCCTATTGATTGGGGAGTTTAATCCATTAACATTTAATGTTATTACTGTAAAGGCAGTTATTTCACCTATTTTGGCCTTTGGGTTTCATTTGTCATATTTCCTTTTCACCACTCTTTTGAGACTTTTAGTTACCTTTACTAATATAACCTTCATTTCCTGACACTCTTCAAAGCCTCTCTCTGCTGTCTTTTCTTTTCAGACTGTAGCACACCCTTTAGTATTTCCTGCAAAGCCAGTCTCTTTGTTACAAACTCTCTCAGTTTCTGTTTTCTGTGAATATTCTAAACTCACCATCATTTTTGACAGACAGTCTTGCCAGATATAAGATTCTTCACTGGAAGTTTTTCTCTTGCAGTATCTTAAATATGTCATATCGCTGTCTTCTTGCATCCCTGGTTTCTGATGAGAAATAGGCATTTAAACTTATTGAGTATCCCTTACATGTTATGCATTGCTTTTTTTCTTGCTGCTCTCAGAATTTTCTCTTTGTCTTTGATATTTGACATTCTGATTAGTATGTGTCTCAGAGTTGGTCTATTCAGATTTATTTGAATGTTGGATATCCATGTCCTTCAATAGGGTTGGGAAAGTTTCTACCATTTTTCCTCAAATATTCCTTCTGCCATTTTCCCTTCTTTTCTCCTTCGGGGACACCCATGACAAGCATGTCTGCACGTCTCTTGCTCTCATTTAGTTCCTTGAGAGCTTGTTCAATTTTTTTCCCTGTTTTTTTTTTCATCTGTTCTGTATGTTCACTTTTGGAGGGCTTTTCTTCAAGCTCACCAATCCTTTCTTTTGCCTCCTCAAATCTGCTATTATATGATTCCAATATATGCTTATTTCATTTATTGCACCATTCATTCTCAGAATATCTACTATTTTTCTATGTATGCTTTCAAATTCTTCTTTGTCCTTATCCAATGTCTTCTTAATATCCCTAATCCTTTTTGAAGTTATTAATGAGATTTGCTTGAACATCTATGATTAGTTGTCTCAACTCCTTTATGTCCTCTAGAGGTTTATCTCATTCCTTTAATGGGCTATATCTTCCTGTTCCTTGATGTAGAATGTAATTTTTTGTTGGTGTCTAGGTATCTGGCTTAATAGATGTATTTATTCTGGGTGCAGTTTTTCTCTTTAGTTTAGGGCTTCCTGCCCTTTCTTGCTGGTTGTGTAGTAGGCATTAAGGATGTAGTTGGTGCTGTAAGCTATGGAGGCTCAAGCTGCCCACATTGCCATGGAACTGATGAAGCTTCTCCCAACTTTCTCCTTTGCCAGGGGTAGGGCAGAGCCACAGCTGTGTGGAATAATCCAAGTCATGCAGGCCTTGACTCTAGTTGCCTAGAGAGACTGATGGAGCTTTACACCCCTTTCTCCCCTGCCTGGGTCAGGGATGGAGCTGCCAGTGTGGGCAGCACTCTATGCTGTGTGGTTCCAAAATGACCACAGTTGCCCTTGTAGACTTCTGACTATTCAGTCTTTGCCAGCTGAATGTACCTGCAGTTACCCAGAGAGGCTGGTTCAGGGCCTGCCAGTCTCCTCCATGCTAGAGGTGGGGCTGAACCCTAGGCTAGGGCTGCAGTACAATCTGGCAAAAGAAGCCAGTCCCTACCTTTACTGTGATTTTCAGTCAACCCGGCTTCCCCTCATGCCAGGTGCAGAGTCAAAATGGTGGCTACCAGCCTCTTTCAAACTTGGAAATATTCAAACTTTAGCTGTTCCTAGGGTTATATTTTATTCAGCCAAATTTACTAATCAGTAGCTGAAGTCAGTGGCCAACCGTCTCTCTCTCCCCTGTTTTGGGGAAGTGGAGCTTCCAAATCTAGCCACAGAATAGCTCCTGAGGCCACTTGTGCTGCCATAGTAGGATAATCAGCCTCTGTGGCGTGGCCTGTATTTTCCCGGAGAGGCTTGTGCAGTTTCCTCCAGCTTCCTCCCTCCTGGAGGTGGGCCTGGGGTTTAGGCTACAGCTGCAATCTGATCTGGATGGAAAGAAGCTGGTCCTTACCAGCACTGTGCAGCCTCTGGGAAGTGGAGTACTCTACTTAGGAATTTTCTCTGCAGATGGACAGTCTCCTCCTTCCATTCTTTCAAGGATGTTGCATGATGTCCTTCTGATCTCCTGGAGCCCCAAACAGGTGCTCTAGATAGCTCTGGGTGATTAATATCTGCTCTGTAGCATGAGCTGACTTTAGGACTTCCTTACTCTGCTGCCATCTTGCTGGTTGTTCTCACCTTGGATAA
>PVKH010047414.1:0-10297 GCA_004027955.1 Chaetophractus vellerosus | reverse complement strand
CCTTGCTCCTGAGAGTGACAGAGACTGACCGAAATATCTCTTCACTGCTCATGGTCCATCGGTCTCTTCTATTCAAATCTATATTTGATGCCAGAGTTTTAGGTGTAATTCCAGAGACCAGAGCCTATGCGCTATCCATGTCCCAACTGGGTCCAGAGGGTCTGTGGACCTGCAACTCCTACTCTACAACTCAATGGACTCACCCAGGACACCTAGTGGGGAGATGATGATTGACAACGGCTATCCCAGGGAATGGAGAGAGCCTGCACCTGCAGGTAGATCAACTCTTCCATCGTATCCATAGGATATAAGCTCCCCCTCACTTGGTGGTGGAGGGGACTTCACCATCCCAGACTCCTTTGGATTGGGGGAAGAACTATGGACTAGAATGGACTTGTTGATGTCCTGTTATAGACTTGTGATACATGCAATGGAAGAAATTACAAAATTATGTGGAGCCAGAGTCACTGGACACTTTGGAGGCAGTGAGAGGGAAGGGCAATTGTAATACGGGGTTTTTTTTTGGGACTTGGGAATTGTCATGGGTGATGTTGCAATGGAGGATATAGGCCATTTTATATCATCATGTATCATGCAGAACTGTATGGGAGAGAGGGTGGTCTACAGTCTGAACTGTGATCCATACTTGATGGCAAATCCCCAAAATGTGTATATCTATCACAGGCATTATGCCACACTGATGAAGGATATATATGTGGGAGGTTGTGAGAGGTGTGGGAGGGTGGCATATGGGTATTCCTAAAATTTCTGTGTAACATCTATGTAATCAATGTATCCTAAAATAATATACATATATAAAAAATAAATAAATAAATAAAAACTTACCTCAAAAAAAAAAAGCCTTACAATTATGAGGCCATGAAGTTGTCCAAATCAAGGCATCATCAAAAGATGCTGTCTCACCAATTTCGGCTGTGAGCGACTAGGCCAATCGTCATGTCCACTCATCTCTTCCTCTCCTCCCAGCCTCATCTCTTTCAGCCTCTGACTAAAGTGGCTTCCTCTCAGCCTCTGAGTTCTTCTCTCTCTTTGCCATTTTTTTCTTCATTTTCTTCATCTGTGGCTCATTATTCCTTTCTCTATAAAGGACTCTGATAGGGGGACTCTAATATCCAGTAGGGGATTAAGACCCACCCTGAGTAATGTCTTACTGAAGTGATCTAATCAAAAGGAGGGTCCCATCCACAGTAGGGTTACATGCACAGGAATGGATTATCTTTAAGAACAGAATTCTCTTGAATACATCCAGCTTCAAACTGTCATATCTTTTAACCTCTATACCATAGTACCTTCTCTTCTGTTTTTCATCCATCCATCCACCTATCCATCCACCAAACTATTCAGTTAACTAACCAAACATTGTTAAGCTGATTTTCTCTGTCAGAAACTGCAGAATAAATTTACAATAAGTTCATTGCCTTCCCCTCAACAGCTCGCAGCCTAAGGTAGGAAACTGATAAAATAGGAATTCTGTAATACATTTGCTACTAATTCATGTCCAAGGAACTAAAGGGATGCTCAGGATAGAATGCTTTGCCTGAGTGAAGGGATAATCATTAGTAGATAGAGGATCCTTTTGTAATGAATTAACGCTTAAATATTTTGATCTTTCAGGAAATTCTATTGATAATATCCTAAATTTAAACAAAACTGTCAATAAGGAGTTTATTATTTATTTACATTGATTCTCATTCATTAACAAGTTTGTATCAAGATTTGATAAAATGGAGGACTCCCTTGGAAAGGATAGTTTGAAGAAGGATATATAGAACTAGTCATTTCTTACTTATATTTGTTATTAAATAAAATTTAATAAACTTGCATGAATCATCTTGCTATTATTACTGTGACTTTTCTACTCAATGACATTGTATATCATTAGCCATTGGTTCTCTGTGATGTAAAATGTTTCTTCTTTCCCTGAGGTCGTTCTACTTCAGGATTATGATAATCCACATTTCTCTAATCATTTACCTAAAAGCCTAAGCTCAGTCCCTTTTTAGGTACTTTCTTCTTAGAAACTTTCCCAAATTTTGGTACTGGTCCTAAATGATGACATTCACACATAGACACTAAGTAAATGCTGCTTAGGGCCCTGGGGCAATAAGGTCACGGCCCTCTTTACATCTCCCACTGCCTTGTATAGAAACCTGGATGAGAAAAAACATAGTGCCTAACCATCGCTCTTGAAAGGACAGCAGTGAAGCCAAGGTTAAGAGATAGCCAAAGTCCTCCAATGAGAAGAGCCAAGGTGAATTTCCAGGTGCTATTGGTTTTAAGTCTGGAGTCTGGCCAGCATGATATTCAAGTTGGGAGATAATTTGCGAGCAAAATTACAAGGAAAAGGGTTTAGAGAGAGAACCAGCAAACACAAAGTACAGCACCAGAGAAAGCTGATCCTACACTGTTAAGCTATAACTAGAAGGCCTCTACTGAGAAATGTTGATGCTGATCCCTAAGTGAGTTTTATGCTTGATTTTAAGGACACAATACACTGAACCAGCAACCTGACTGCAAGTTATTCTTTTCTGCACCTAGGATATAATTTTTTTCCAGTGACTCTGACTCTGCAATCAAGAGACTAGAATACATTCATCAAAGTAAGGCTTTCCTTGGTAAGAAGTCTCTCAGGAAACAGAGAGAGTGTCCAGTTATACATTTAAAATTGATACCATTTAGTACTTTCTATACACGAGTTCATGTAGTCCTTAATAAAGAAGATATATTTTAGATATTATTATACTCACTTTCACCAGTAAGGAATACAAAGCTTAGAGGAAGCGTAAGCAACTTGTGGTGGTCCAAAAATAGTAAGTGAAGCCAAAATTCAAAGTACCACTATGATGCATCACAAAATGGTTATTTAGGTTCAAATGCATTTTGCAGTGTCTCTGCATCATGCCATATGAGGCAGATTACTGACCCCTAAAGGTAACATAATCAAGTAAATAAACAAAAACATATTTTTCGGTGTGTTAGAAATCATATTACATTCTTTCGTCACCCACATTATCCATAATATTGAGCATGAGCTTTCTTTTGATGAAGATGTGAAATTAAAAAAGCAAAGCAAAAACAGAATCAGTCCCCCAAAGTTAAAGATTGCTCATTGTAACAAACATTTCAAGGCATATGGCAGGTCCTGTGAAGATACCACAAAATTTGGGGTAATGATAACATATTTGACCTTGTACTATTACTAACATTGATAATAACTAATGTCTGTAATTAATTTACAGTTTTTAAAGGCCTTTCACAAGGTCATAGTTTAAAAGATTAACTGTAGTTAAATATACCAATATCTCTTTTGTTGAGTTAGAATTAAAGAGAGAAGAGGTGCAGGAGTTTGAGAGAGTGCTCCTTATAATGGCTTCTATTTTTTTCATAACAAAAGGAGGTAAGGTCATCAGTTGCCTGTGAATAAAATGAGAATAGTATGAAGATGCCATTCACTCAACAAACAATATATAATGAACACCTAAATTGTACTAACCAGGTCCAGAAACTGCATTCAAGTTGCTCACAAGTGCATGCCAGGAAAAAGACCATCAGGAGAAGCCTGGGCAAGAGCTGACTGGTTGCAGACTAAAGGGTCACCCAGCTAGGCTGGAGTCTGTGCATGATGGAGAGCAAAATATGAACACTGGGCTGGAGTGCAATTTCCTCCAGCAGTATCCAGAAATCTGAGAGTCAGAGTGAAATGCAGACAATTAAATGGATCCAGAGTTGGACACTGGGAGAAGCTTGCAGCAGGAGGACAAGGAGGAAAAGGAGAGCATTATGCTGAAATAGAGAATGAAGTGTTGGTGAAATAGGGAGGTATTTAAACAAAGGAGAAAATACAGCTGATAGACCTAAAATGCTGATAGATTTTGAAACAATAGGGAGTCTTAGTGAGCTTGAAGTGAAGGTTTAGGAAGACAATGAATTGAGACTGATGGATGGTTAGGAGGTTTCAGTCAAAGAGTGAGAGAGAAGCTATGAATAAGACTTTTAATTTTTATTGCTTCATAAAACAAGTAACCTCTCAAGGGTCTACTTTAAAGATGACTCACTTGAACATCTAAATTAGAACAATGCATCATCTCAAATGAACTGTGTATATAAATAAAAAGTAAATATATTTGATGTCATATTAAGGGAAATGCATTTTAAAGGCCTTTGTGCTCAAAAGTTCTACTCTAATGTAGAAACTATTATTAATGTCATAAAAATTCAAATCATTTCTCATGCAAACATATGCTCAGCAATATGTGGATAGGTGGTTGCTTAGACTCTAGTGATGGAGAAGCTCACTACTGTATGAAGCAGCTTCCGCTTTCTTTGCAAATGTCGCACAGGTAGTGAAAGGAAGGTCTTTCTTATATTAGGTCAAAATCTATTTGGGAATTTGTAAAGTTTTAGAAACCCAATCAAGGATCCTACTTTCTTCCCTGGGTTTGGAACCAATTGAGAACTAGAAGAACGAATGGAGATTACACTGTTATCTTTATTATTGATAAGTAATATTATTGGAGAATGCTGCTTGATCCCTGATCATAACTAAAGTCCCTAATATGTTCCCCCCTCCTAAATGTAACATTGTCTATAAAGATACAATTTTTTAGGGGTGTTTATTCCATGGATCAGCAGAGCAGTATGTGTTACTTGAGGACAAATATATACTCAAAAGAAATCAAGACAGGATTATCCATCTTCATTAACAAGCTTCTCTGCCACTTCTAACTACTGTTCCTTTGTTTTCCTTCCAGAACTACCAGTGGACAGTTTATCTTTTTTCCCCTCCCCAAGATAATTTGCACAGAATTGCATTTTAAATTAATCCTAAAGCCCTGCTGTAGTCAAGGCCCAAATAGTGTTTCTTATCCTATTATGCATAGCTCTGCCAAACATGTAATACTTCAATGGTGGTAAGTCAAATAAAATGGCTAGATTGGGTATGGCCGGAAGACCCCCTTTAAAGAAAGCTTTTCCATGGGACAAACACAGTTGATCTGCAGGGGCCTCCAAGGAGACAGAACATCCTTCAGGGTAACTGATAAGCAACACCTTGTGATGAAACTAATCTGGGTCCAGTAGAGCTTATTAGAATGGACAAACATGCCATACTAACCAATGTCTCTCTGTTCCCCACTTTGTAAGATGCCCCTAAGTAAAATGAAAGCCTAATGTCAGCCAATCAGAACATGTCCTGCTTCCAAATTCGCTCTATATGAGCTTCCCCTTTCCACCCCCTTGGTGGAGCTTTCTACCTTATGAATGGGATGCTGTCTGGTTCATGCATCATTCAATAAAGCTGTGAGATCCTAAATTATATGAACAGTTTTTCTTTTATCAGTGGTTAAGCAGTGATATCATATGACAGCCTAAAGGCACTCATTTAATACAATTTTCTCAATAAAAAATACTCCAAATTTGCGTGTAAACATACCTTCCCAGTATCAAATCCTCAGGGGAAAAATAATGCTTGAAGATTTCATTTCTTTTCTTTTGTAGCTTAAATTAACTATATCATCCTTTCCCCATTCCTCATTTTGATCTGATCTGACTCAGATCCCCAGAATGAGTGCAGCTGCCTCCCAGTGTCTGAAAAGGTGACTTAATTCAGCAACAAGTCTCTTCTGTGCCTCACTTTTAAGAGTCCAAGTATTAATAGGACATCATAGACTTACTCTTTGCCAACCCCATTCATTCTACATCGACCTAACTTAAGCAAAGCTAGAATAATATCTACTCACAGCACAATTTCATTTATCCCTTCATTCACTCATTTCACCAACATTTATTGAGTCTCTGCATGGACCAGGTACTTTTCCATGAGTTAAGGACCTAGCAATGAGCAGAACAGAAAGAAATCCTTTTCCTCATGGAGATTACACTCAATTGGATGAGGCAAAAATTTAAAGAAAAGATACCTAAGCCAAATATACATGTTTTACTGTGACCCATGCTAAGAAGAAAAAATGTATAAAGCCAGGAAGGAGTCAGAAAGTATGTTGGGGGTGGGTCATGGGATGAGATTTTAGATAAATTCACCCAGGAAGGCCTCCCTTTTTGATACATAAAGGAAAACCAAATGCACAACTGAAAATAGACAGCAAATACATTTGCAAGGATGCCTAAGGGAAGAAGAATGGAAGTGAGGACTATAAATAAAGAGGAAAGTTATAGAAATAAAATAAAAAGAGTTCTTCCAGGGTCCTATAAAGATAGTGTGCTATGAACTCAAAGTATGATTGACTCAAATATCTGCACCTGAGCTAAAATAAGAAGAGTTCTTTCAGGTTCCTATAAAGATAGTGTGCTATGAACTCAAATACATGATTGACTCAAATATCTGCACCTGCAAAAAGGTAAAAAAGGTAAATTCTCAGACCCTTAGAGTAGTTGTTGGAAGTAAAATCATGTCTCAGAATCTAATACTCAGTGCAATGTAGCACCTTGCTACTGGTGGACATCAAAGAACACAGTGGGGATTTGGTATTTGAGGGACTGAGAAAACAGTAAAAGTCTTGCTTTCTTTCTCACCAGGATACCAGTTAGTGTGTGCTAAGCATCCAGAAAGTAAAACTTAAACTGTATTTCAAGGTACTGCCCATAGGGAGAGTTTATTATACCTGGGGTGAAAATGTATGCCTGCCTACTCTTTGTGATGATGTGAGACACCCAGTTTCCTCCAGAAGATAACTGGCAGCCCCTGCCACTACAATGACTTACATTTCCTTCTCATTTAAAGCCCCTAATATTCAGTGCCTTCTGAGCACTGGACTTCTGGTACCCTGGCTTTGCATTCACACTGGGCTCTGTCCCATGTGCAGCCATTTTTAATCTGGTCCCACTGTGGGTTCTGCCCCTGTCTTTTTTGCCATGAAATATTTTAGGACTATGGAAATCTGCCTCCTAGGGATAATTTCCTCTTTGTCACCAGAATTTTTCCTGTTAGAGAATCACTCTCATTAGAATCCAAAACTAAAGCAACTGGGGATAGTTATGATGCCTGCATCCTTAGGAACCTAAGTGAATATATTAGTTTTAGTCATTTTTAAGCCTACCAGAGTGAGGATCAATAGCTCTGATGGGAACTCAAGGCCCCACCTTTCACCAGCTTTTGAGTATTCCAGTATTCACATAACATTTCTGCTACAACTTTTTCAGCAGAATGAGATAGGACCCTGTGTCCTATTTCCATATCATTCTCCCCCCTCCTTTCTGGAAGTTGATTTGTTTGTGTTTTTCTATTTATTTATTTTTAAAAGAAACTTTAGATTACACTATTTCCATTGGTCCTTCTCCTTTTCTATTATGCTAACATAAGTTACTGGATGTGAGACCATCTTTCTGTCCATTTCTCTTTGTTTTGATTCATGGGTAGCTGTTCCTGTAACAGTTTCTGAAGTTTTTGTCTAGGTGATACTACATAATGAGAGGTAGGAAGTAAATAATTTGTGGATCTGACAGAAAGCATCTATCATCCAACATAACACTGTTCTTTCTTACCTTTCTAGGTGGGACAGTCCCACCTGGTGGTATTCTCCTTTCAGTCAGTATGGAAACCAGGCCTGATCTTGATTTATTTCTCTCTTGTTAGTTGCCTTTGGAATGACTCTTGCTCCTGGTATCTGCCTTAGATACCTGGTCCCTGGCAATAGTATAACTGCATCCCTAGATACAGTAAGTGTGCCACTTGTGATACACCATGGAAGGCTTTGAGTACCTCTCTTCTTCCTCACCTATAGCAGGTCTGGTCTTTGGTGGAAGGTTCCCCTTTACTTGTGATACAGATTTTAAAGCTCTCAGTTATGCCCTGTATCAGGATTCCCCTTTGTGGTCTCTTTGTACCATGCTCTCTGAAATCAAGTCTTCTTACTATGTATAATTGGGGTAGGGTGAAAGGATTATTATCCTCTCTGATCCAGCAGCAACTGAGACACATGCCACTTTTCCCAAACTCCCTTTAAAAGAATTCCAACCAAGTGCTTCTCCTTTCCCCTTTCCTTTTGTCTAGCCTGGCCTCTGTGTTCCAAACTCTATCTTAATGACATTTCTACCTTCTTTCTGCATGAACACATTGTCTTCTTTATCGTGGCTGTCATTCTCCATTGTTCCTATTCTGCTAGAAAGACAGGGACTTTGGGGCTTAAAATAGCAGGGTGAGGGAAGAGCAATTGCAATGCAGGGTTTTTTTTGGTTTTGTTCTGTTTGTTTGTTTATTTGTGTTTTTTTTGGGGGGTGGGACCTGGGAATTGTCATGGATGATGCTGCAATGGAGGATGTAGGCCAGTTTATATGATCATGTATCATACAGGAACTGTAAAGAAGGGAGGGTTGTCTATGGCCTGAATTGTGATCTATGTCTGATGGCAAAGCCCCAAAACGTGTGTAACTAACAGAGGCGTTATGCCACACTTAGGGATGTGCATGTTGGGGCTTGTGGGAGGGGTGGGGGATGGCATATGGGTACTCCTGGAATCTCTGTGTAACATGTGTGTAATCAATGAATCCTAAAAATGTACATAGATATATAAAAAATAAATAAAAAATTAATTAAAAAAAATAGCAGATATATATTCTCTTATAATTTTGGAGGCCAGAAGCCCAAAATCAGTTTCACTAGGCCAAAGGTATTCATAAAGGCCATGCTTCCTGCAGAGCATCTAGGGGAGAATCTGTTTCCTTGCATTTTCTAGCTTCTAGAGCTGCTTTCCTTCTCTGATTGCCCTTTCCTCCAACTTTTTTTTTAATTAGGGCAGTTATACAAAACAATCATGTATAAAATGCGGAATGCCCATATACCACCCTATTATTAACACCATGCATTTTGTTGTACATTTGTTGCAACTGATGAAAGCACATTTTTAAATTGTATATTTAACTATAGTCCATGGTTTAACTTAGGGCTCACTGTGTTATGCAGTACATGATTTTAAAAAATTAACCTCATTCAAATATATAATTCAGTGCTTTTAATTGCATTTATAATATTGTGTTACCATAACCACCATCCATTACCAAAACATTTCCGTTGTACCAAATAGAAACTCTGTACAATGTAAATCTTAACTTCCCTGCCACTACCTTGTTCCTTGGCAAACTATGTTCTAGATTCTGATTCTATGAATTTGCTTATTTTAATTATTTCATAACAGTGAAATCATATAACATTTGACCTTTTGTATCTGGATTATTTCAATCAACATGTTGTCTTCAAGGTTCATTTATGTTGTCACATGAATCGGAACTTCATTCTATTTTACAACTGAAATAATATTACATTGTAAGTAAATACCACATTTTGTTTATCCATTCATCTGTTGATGGACACTTGGGTTGCTTCCATGTTTTGGCAATTGTGAATAATGCCACCATGAACATCACTGTGCAAATGTCTGTTCAAGCCCCTGCTTTCAATTCTTTTGCATATATACCTGGAAGTACGATTGCTGGGTCATATCGTAATTCTATACTTAACTTTGCAAGGAGTTGCCAAACTGTCTTCCATGGAGGATGCGCTATTTTATATTCCTGCTAGCAATGAAGGGGTGTTCCCATTTCACAACATCCTCTCCAACACTTATAATTGTCTCTTTTTATCAGAAATTAATAGTAGCCATAACTATTGGTATGACATGGTATTTCATTGTGGTTTTGATTTTCATTTCCCTAAGGGCTAATGATGTTGATCATATCTCATTGTGCTTTTTGGACCATTTATATATCTTCTTTGGAAAAATGTCTATTTAAGTAATTTGTCCATTTTTAATTGGATAGTTTGTCTATTGGTTGTAGAGTTGAAGGATTTCTTTATATATTTTGAAAATTAAAGCCTTTTTGGGTCTAAATATTTTCTTCTACTTCATAAGTTGTCATTTTACTTTATGATTAAGTCCTTTGAGGAACAATTTTTTTTTAAATTTTGATGAGGTCCCTTTTATCTATTTTTTCTTTTGTTGCTTGTGTTTTGGGTGTAAACTCTAAGAAATGATTACTTGACACAGTGTCCTGAAGATACTTTCTTATGTTTTCTTCTAGGAGTTTTATAGCCTGGCTCTTATATTTAGGTCTGTGATCCATTTTGACTTGATTTTGTATATGTGAGGTAGGGGTCTACCTTAATTCTTTTGCAAATGGAGATATAGTTTTCCAAGTACAGTTTGTAAAAGAGATTATTCTTGTCCGATTCATTGTTCTTCACTCCCTTGTCAAAAATCAGTTGGCCATAAATGACAAGACTGATTTCTGAACTTTCAATTTTGTTCCATTGGTCTATATGTCTGTC
>PVKH010047413.1:0-10303 GCA_004027955.1 Chaetophractus vellerosus | reverse complement strand
AACTATCACCCATGCTTAATGGCAATGCTCCAAAATGTATGTATCAATTGCAATGAATGTACCACACTGATGAAAGATGTTGCTAATGTGGGAAAATGTGGGAGATGTGGGGAGTGGGGCATATGGGAATCCCCTATATATTCTCTGTAGCATTTATGTAATTGAAGTAACTTTTAAAAATTAAAAAGTGAAAAGTATTAGCTATTTATTACTATTATTCTTATTATATATGTAATATATTTCAAATAAATATTATGACCATTCATATAATTTCCTCAGAGAAATGGCTGTTCAAATCCTTCACCCATTTTAAAATTGTGTCCTTTGTCTTTTTATTATTAGTTGTAAGAGCTCTTTATATATTGTAGATACAAGTCTCTTGTCACATATATGATTTGAAAAATTTTCTCTCATTCTGTGGGTTGTCTTTTCATTTTCTGATTGTGTCCTTCGAAACACAAAGATTTTTTAAAATTTTGATGAAGCCTGATGACAAGGTTCTGAAGATTTGCTCCTATTTTTTTCCTAAGAGGTTTAGAGTTCAAATTCTTACATTTAGGTCTATGATCCATTTTGGTTTTATATATGGTAGGAAGTAGGGGTTCCACGTTATTCTTTTGCATGTGCATATCCAGCTGTCCCAGCACCATTTGTTGAAAAGACTATTCTTTCCCCCATTGAATTGCCTTGGCACCCTTGTCAAAAATCAGTTCACCATAAATATAAGTCCCATATCCTTTTTAAAACCTAGACTTTATCTAATTTTTTCCAGGTAAATGGAATAATGTCATTTTTCTTAAAGTTATTTCATAATAAATTGTTTTTTCCTTTTGTTAGTTGATAAATTTTTACTGCTGGCAGTTTCTTCCATATTTCTACACTGAATTTTTTATGGCTCAGTTGAAACTAATTTTCTTTTATTTCTATCAAATAACCTTTGTCTTCCTTAAAGTACTTTACCAAATTAACCTTCTCTTTAAGTGTTTATAATTATATTCAGAGGAAAATATGAAAATATTAATCTGAATGGAAGTTGTTTGTGGCTAGCAAAAGAAAAAAAATGAGTTATACATCCATTATATTACTAATTCTCTAATTCATTTGTTGTAAACTAATTTAAAACTTCTAAAGGTATCATATTCGTTTGAAGTAGTATAGGTTTTGGTAGTTTGGATCCTTAAACCTCTTTCTTTACTTGAAACCCTTCCACTTAGTGTACTCTTAAAAAAATATATATATATATTTAATTTTTAAAGAAGCTTTAGATTACATGAATGTTACATCAAAAATATAGGGGATTCCCATATATCCTACCCCCTTTTCTGCCCACACTTTCTCACATTAATAATATCGTTTATTAGTGTGGTACATTTGTTACAATTGATGAACAAATACTGAAGCATTGTACTAGCCAAAGACTATAGTTTACTTTATAGTTTACACTTTGCCCCCTACAATTTTATAGGTTTTGACACAATGTATAATGGCTTGTATCCGTCATTGCAATGTCATGCAGGACAATTCCAGTGTCCCCAAAATGCCCCCATGTTACACCTATTCTTCCCTCTCGCTCCCCTCAGAACCTCTGGTGGCCACTGCTTTTATACCAGTGATACACATTCTTCCATTGCTAGAATAATCATAAGCAACTTTAGTCTATAGTTGCTTTCTGCCCTTATGTTTGTTCATTCCTCAATCTTGAGGATTTTGGGATGGTGATGCCCACCCTGTCTCCGATTGAGAGATGGCTTTGATCCCATGAGGGCACTAATATCTTGGTTACATAGATTATACCCTAAACTCACATGCTTTTTTTTTAATTGAAGAATTTTCATAGAAGGGTGAACTATTTATTTGTATAGATCAGAGAATTGATCTATACAATTTTGTCAAAAACAAAAAACAAAGAATAAATACCTTCCCCAGACAAACAGAAACAATAATAAAACACCTAGAATATACTAACATTGGATTAAAAACCAACGGATTGTCTCAGTAGCCAAAAAGGTAAATATTGTATTAC
Source organism: Chaetophractus vellerosus (assembly GCA_004027955.1). NCBI lineage: Eukaryota > Metazoa > Chordata > Mammalia > Cingulata > Chlamyphoridae > Chaetophractus > Chaetophractus vellerosus. The sequence goes on along the minus strand of PVKH010047413.1, from coordinate 8,280 downwards.
TAAAAATATAATATTAAAATTTGAGAGGGATTGGGAGTAATTTTAAAAACCTGGTATAATTACTAAAAGAGAAATAAAACTTACATAAAGAAATTCCTCCATTGCCCTTTTTATAAACACCTGTACACTTGAATTACAACTTGATTGTTATTCCCCAGAATTTCATTTTCATGAGGCATTGTCTTGTTGGTGTTCTACACAGCCTGTAAAACAAGGCACATCTGTTTTAACTGCCTCATTTGCTAAAATTTCAATATCACATTTGCAGTCTTTTACCTTTGTTTCCTCTTTTTCCAAGATCATAGTATTAATCACAGCCTCTAACTTATGCTCTAATACTTTCATGTCATCACAAGATGGTGTTACTGGGAAAATTTTCATCAAGTATTCAGATTTTGCATGGACCTAGAAAATGTGAAGATAAGATATGAAGTTAACTTTTTTCCTTAGGGGCTTCACTGGAAAATCTAAATAAAACAAATTCTGCACTCCCCTTCCTTTGTTAACAATGTCTTGGAACTATTACTTTATATAGGATTTTCTTTAACTGATTAAAATTCGTTTTCCCAAATATCTTCAATGAATTTGAGGAAGTTCATGATAAAGTATACTTAAGGACCTCATCAATTAGAGCTAAATGGTTCCAGAAATATGGTTCTGTAATTTCTCATTTCAGTCCTATTTTATCTTCATGAGCTCAAGTTAATCATCTCTTTCATAATGGGTCTGGTAATATCTAAGAGGTTAGCTTGAAAATATGTCTAGTTCATGTCTGTACCTCACTACACATAATAGTGATAGCCCTGAAAGTTGCAAATTACAATTTAAAAGTAGAGTAATTATAAATACACCAGTGTATTTCACCACTCAGAGATTAACATTTTAAAACTAATAATCCTTTTACAGCAGGGGTTCTTAACCAGGGGTCCATGAGCTTAAACTGAAATTCAAAAAACGTGTGGGGACATGTTGGTGTGGGTGTGATATATTTATTAAATAATAAATTTAATTATAGTGTGGACTTAGCAAGGGATCTGTGGTTTTTACTTGAATGGTAAAGGGGGTCCCTAGAATAAAAAATGTTAAGAACCCCTGTTTTAAAGCTAATCACCTCCTCACTTATTTTTTTAAATATCTTTTTTTTTTTTAAAGATTTATTTATTTTATTACATATCTCCCCTTCCCCCCCCCGCTGCGGCAACGCGCCGAGACTGGTACTGCGCAGGCGCGGCTTTCCCCGCTTGTGGGCGACTTCTGCTTCCATTCACGGCCGGCTCTCAGTTCGCAGGTGGCTGGCTGCGCTCCATTCGCGGGCGACCTGCCCTGCCCGTGGTGGCTTTTGCCCTGTCCGTGGCAGTTTTTTGCCCTGCCCACGGCGGCTCTGGCCTGCCCATGGCAGTTTGCCATTCTCAAGGCCGTCTGCCCGCTAGGAGAGGTCCCCAGGAACCGAAACCGGGGCCTCCCATGTGGTATGCCGGTGCCCTATCCACTGGGCTATCGAGCCGGCCCCCTCATTTATTTTTTACTTTATTTTATTTTATTTTTTATGAATAGCAGGGGCCAACTCAGCTCAGCTCCCGTGAGTTGGCTCTTTAGATTGTTTACTTGCTATTTTTGTTTTTAGGAGGCACAGGGAGATGGAACCTGGGACCTCCCATGTGGAAAGCTGGCGCTCAATGCCTTGAGCCACATCCATTCCCCAGGAACCGACTGTTTTTACCAGCAAAGTGGTGTCAAAAATAATATTTGAACTTACTAGTTTGGGAAAGCATTTCTAATGAATTAATTGAGAATAAATTTCAATCAAATATATAATGCCTTCAGAGTTAAGAATCTCTTCTTTGGTAAATTTGTAATACCAAAGTAATGAAATTAACAGAATAATAAAAATAATTAGAGTACTGCTATTTGAAGAGTTACTTTTTGTCAGCTGAGGTAAAATAATTGCCCATTGATAAGAAGTTGAGATTTGGTGTTAGATTTTCTATTTCTTAAATTCTTCAGAATACCAAATAAAGCATTTGTTACATAAACATTTGCTATAAAAATTAGGCAAAGAGATCAAGTTACTAAACCAAGAAATATAACTGTAGTTTTTAAAAAGAATAATCTGCCATTACTCTTAGAATTTCCTTTTTAAAACTCCTAGTACATATTTTGTTAGTTGTTTCATAATCAGCTTTGGTTCAATATAAAGGCAAATGTTTTAGGTAGATAAAATTTGTCTTTGGTATCTTCTGCCTTTCTGTTCTTGAGATCTCCCTTCCCTTAATATACGCTGTGTATTACCTTTAATTGCCATAGTCTTCTACTGTAACAGCCCACTAGGTTTCTTCTTTTCTGTTATTGTTGGACCATCCACCCACCCACTCATCCATCCATCCATTCATCCAACAAATGAAATGAACGTCAGTTGTGAGCCAGGCGTTGTTCTGAGCACTGGGAATACAGGATAGAATGAAATAAAATCCCTGCCCTCATGTACTTGCATACTATTAAGAGTTGACAGAAAATTAACATATTAAATATACAGAATATCTGTTGATAATGTTACAATGATAAAGTACAGAAAGGGGATCAGGAGGTATGGGGGCATGATATGTATGTAATAGCTACATTTCAGTCAAGGCCAATGCCAGTTAGTTACTCTGATAAACAGCTCTGTCTAAATTTGTAGCTTATCAGTAACCCAATGCATTGACTCACCCATGTAACATATTTTAAAAGGTCTTTTTAGAATTAACTCCTTAAGTTAGAGGAGTGGTGCTAGTAAAGATTTTTTTCTTTAGGATGTAGGGAAGACAGCTTTGAGGAGGGTCTTTTGCTGTATTCATTCATCTAATATATACTAAATGCATACCATGTGCCAGGAGCTGTGCTAGGTGCAGGAGATAATAATGGTGGGCAAAAAAAGGTGGCTTCTGTCCTTGTGGAACTTTATTTTATAGGACTGTCTTCTCAAAATCTTGATATAATACAGAAATCATTGTTGGATAACAAATTCAGCAGCTGATTGATATGTGGGGAAGAGTCACTTCTGATCTGATTTTAGGTTTCCTGCTGATCTCTAGACAAAATAATTGAATGTAATCTCATTCATTGCTTAAAAGACATTCCCTAAGGGAGAGGGAACAATAGGTTTAACATGGGGCGTTTTTGAGACATTGGAATCGTTCTGCATAATATTACAATGACGGATACCAACCATTATACAATATGTCAAAACCTATAAAATTGTGCAGTGCAAAGTGTAAACCATAATGTAAACAACAGACTATGGTTAGTAGCAGTGCTTCACTATGTGTTCATCAATTGTAACATATGTACCACACTAATGAACGATGTTAATGTGGGAAAGTGTGGGAGCGGGAGGGAGTGGGGTATATGGGAATCCCCTATATTTTTGATGTAACATTTATGTAATCTAAGTTCCTTTAAAAATGAAAAATAAAAATTATAAAAAAGAGACATTCCCTAAGTATTCATCACTTATTGACTATAAAGTTCATGTTTTAAAATTATAGGGAGGTGAGAAAATTTTTAGTATAAGTGTTAATGGCTGATAACTATATTGTTTATAGATAAACTATATTGTTTCTTTTGGTTTTAATATGATCTTGAGTTATTTTTACAGAAATGTTATGGTGGAAATTAATGTTGTGAACTGTATAACCCAGATGTGAATCATGAAAGTTGGTATAGAGCAGGTTTTAGTTGATGATTTGTTTATTGACTTTTACAATACAGAATAAAAAGAATCATGTACTTACACTTAAGAGAAACAAATTTTCATTCTGTATGGGACAAATCAAAGTTTGCTGAGTAGCTCACCTAAAAAATGACCCGTGTTGTTACCCTGATTTCCTGCAGACTGTGTATATCTGCCAGCTATTGTTTTACTAAGATGAATGAATCTCTGCCAAAGGATTTAAAAGCTCTTTTAGCACTATAAAATTCCTTAGTGTACAGGAACAAAATTTGCTGAACTAAGTGTTCATCAGAAGGCAATGTATCAAGCTAGGGAAAATTCTCCAGACACACAGCAGATTGTACATTTAGATTTTCTTGTATATTATGTTAAAACAAAAGTTATGGAATGCATCTGTTACTGGTCTGAAACCCAGATTAAACCAGAACGGAACCCTACAAGATCTTTCTCACTAGTGCTGTACCAGCCATGCTAAGATGGAAGGGCAGTCATGACGTTTACTAAGTGCTTCATAAGACTGCTGTCTGGCATCTCTGACACACAAACATCAGCAGTTCTGATGCTCTTCAGTTTTACTGAAGAAGAGGATAGATGATTCCTTGCTTTCCTGCTGTGTTTTATCTCGTGTTGGTGCTTTTTCCCCCCAACCTGGCCTTCTTCCAACAAGCAACTTGTTTTACAGATTTTTTTTAATATCCTAGCTGAGACTGTCAAAGTCCTGTTGTTAGGAAATAAAATATATACATTTTAATAGTTGTAAACCTATGGTTTATTAGTTTTTCTTAAAGAATTGATAATCTAGGGATTTTTTTAAACCACTGGTCTGACACACCAACCATGTAGATTGATTTGGAGGCTACTCCCAGTTTCCTATAATCTACGTATATGAAATATTATTAATTATAAAGCCAGGCAATAACATGGTCTATATTCTCTCTAAATGTTTTTGTTTCACTACAATGGAATTTCATTTTAATACTGTTGTATGTAATAGGCTATTTGGTATTATGAAATTTTCAATGTATTTTGTTCCTGTTTCTTTGCTTTTTCTTTTTTTTTTTTTTTTTTTTTTTTTTTTTTTTTTTTTTTTTACCTTGGGATTAGTTTGATTAAAATGGCCCATTTAAGAGGTCAAGGACACAGATTTCATTCCAGTAAATAAAAAGTTTTATTCTCTTTCATGACTACATACTCTTCCTTTCATCACAGATTAGTGCTTTCACCAATATGTGTCACTGCTTACAGGGAGAACCCAGATAAAAGGGTAAGGGTGGATTGAGGCTAATCCGTCATGCTTAGGGGATGCTCTCTTCTGATGTATGGCTGTTGGGTCACTTTCAGCGATGTAGGGTATCATGTGGAAGACACCATTTTTCCTATCCGCGTGATAGACATTATAACAGAGTTTATTGTACTACTTTTGTCATAAAATATGAACGTGGATTCTTATGTTAGAAGAAACTCATTTGTGTTTCATCGAGGAAAAAAGGCAGTATTAAAGTAAGTTTATAATGTGGACAGATTAAATAAGGCCATTGTTCTTTATATTATAGCATAATAACCACACTAAGACTTAGTGGTATCAAGTAGCAACAATCATTTAATTTGTTCACAAATCTTCAATTTGGACAGGGCTTATCTTTATTCCATGTGGAATCAGCTGGGATAGCTTAACCAGGGCTGGAGGTTCCATTTCTAAAATGGCTCACTCACATGGCTGACAGGTTGGTGCTAGGGCTTGACCAGGGTTCTCAGTTTTCCCCCACAGTCCCCATTGTACTGCTGGGCTTCTTCAACAGCACGGCAGCTGGGTTCCAAGAGCAAGCCTTCCAAAAGGCAGGAAGTAGAAGCTGCTACCATCTTACAGCCTGGGCCTAGAAGCTGGCCCAGCATCTCTTCCACCATATTTTATTGGTCAAATGGTCACAGATCCCACTCATATTTAAGGGGAGGGATCACAGACCTCACTTCTCAACGGGAGTTATCTCCTCATTATCTCCACATTTCTTATAGTGAGGAGAAAAGGTATCATTGTCTCAGCGAAAATATAAGTACTTGGGTACTTAGTAATCTTAAATAAGATTCTGTCACTCACACCCTGAAACAAGAGAATCAAGTCAACAGATATCAAGAATTGATAATTAGCATTCTAGAAACCCACTCTAGTTTTTTTTTTCTTAGTATTTTCTATTTCTAAACACATACCAATGCATGAGTCCCCTGTGGTAAAACTTCAGTCATCACTGCTTCTGGGCAGAACCTTCTCTGTCAGTAGTCTCCAAATATTTTCCATTGCACATCTCTACTATTATTTGAAAAAAGAAAATATTTCTTTTATGTATGTGGTGAAGTATGTTAAGTAGAGACTTATGTAACTAATTCTTATACTCTATATCATTCCTGCAGCAAAAGACAGAGAACTTTCTTGCTTCCATCCCTTTAGTGAAATTTTTTGAGCCTGCACCATAAATTCTATACATGCACTATTAATATTTTATGTGCTTTATTAAACATACAAAAAATAGAACTTAAAAAGTAAAAGATAATAAATTTAAGAAGTTGCAATAGTTTGTTCTTACATGCCTGGAACCATGCATTTCATTTTTGAGAACCTCTAAAGTACTATTTTTCACCACCACCCCTTCTTTGGTTTCCCACTTTCTTCTCTATCTATTTGTGATAGGTAGTCTGTAAACAATTCCTTTCATTCTAGTGTGAGCATACTGCTCTAGTTATGTCAAAAAGTGGAGTGTAATTCTCCACTACTTTAATTTGGGCTAATCTTGGTGCTTTGCGTAAACAATAAAATGTGGCAGAGTGATGTTCTGGGGCTTCTGAGGCTTAATTAAATGAAACCTTTAACTCAATCCTAGGCATCTGTAGCTGTTTGATGTAATTATGAATTCCAAAAATCGATATTGAATCATGCTTGTAAACTGATCTGCTAATTTGGGCATGATTAAGTTATGATAGGGTGTTGACTAGGCCACATCAGTAGGGCATTGAGCCCCACCCCTTGGTGGGAGGGGGAATCGAATATAAAAGGACAGAGGGAGCAGATTTGAGGAGCAGATTTGAGAAGCAGTTTAGATGTTGGAGTTTGGATGTTGGAGTTTTGATGTTGGAGAGAAGGCCCTGGGAGAAGAGAAGTGAGCCATTCACCTGATCATCTACAGCTGGCCTTGTGGAGCGATGGAAAGCCTAGAGAGCCTCATGGTCTACAGCTGACCTTGTGGAGGAAACAGAAAAGCTAAGCCCAGAGAGAAATGTAGAAACGCAGCCCTAGGAAGAGAGGAACCCAAGACAACTGACCCCTGGCAAACGTCGGCAGCTGTCTTGTTCTGACACGTGGCAATGGACTTTGGTGAGGGAAAAAACTTATGCTTTGTGGCCTGGTAACTGTAAGCTTCTACCCCAAATAAATACCCTTTATAAAAACAAACCAACTATTGGTATATTGCAAAGGCACCCCATTTGGCTAATACAGCATCTTAGAATGTTTGTTCTTGGGATGCCCCCTTTTGGAACTCAGCTTCCATGTTGTGAGAATGCCCACCCATATAGTCTATGTGTAGGTGCTCCAGTTGAAAGGCCCAGCTGAGCTTCAGCTGAAAGTCAGCATCAACTGATGAGTGAAGCATCTGGAACAATCAGGCCAGCCAAGCCATCAAACGACTGCAGCTCCTGCCCATATGTGTAACCAAGTAAGAGACTCCAAATGAGAAACACCCAACTGAACCCACAAACCATGACAGATAATAATAAACTGTTGTTTTAAGTCACTGAGTTTAGGGGTGGTTTGTTTTGCAGCAATAAATAACCAGAACACCATTCTTCCTTATTCTGTGTAGTAGAGCTCCCATTTATGACCTTCTATGAGCTATGATTAAAGAATTCTCATACCAACATTAAAATATGTGTACTATTTTATAGATAAGGAAACTGCGACCCAGAGAGGTTAATTAATCTCTTCAAGGGTAAACCAATCAGGAAATGAAGGGCCTGAAATTTAAAACACAGATATTTTAGGATGTGGAAGCCCACAATTTTTCTACTACAGTATTCTTCAGGTAAGAGTGAACAGCCATTGTGAGATAATACTAGATATTATCTAATATGGTTGACTTGGAATGCTGAACAGACCATAGCAGGTGGAAGCTCCAATTGTATCCTTGGGTTCCTAGGGGCTAGGGAAAAACTAAAACAACCAGCAAGATTAGAAATATATTTGACAGGACCAAGGGAACTACTGTTAAGCAATCCCCAGCAATGAGGGTGTCTCCAAAAACCTGCATAGGCACCCTGCAAAAGAAAGAGTGTTTAAATATCTTCCAGGTCCTTAAATAGGATGCCAGCTTATGACATGTAAGTTCAGTAAGAATGTTCCTGCTCCCCATATCTCTTCTCTCTCTATAGTTACTACCCCCATTTCCCACCTCAGCCACCATCATGGAAGGGTCAGCACGAGCAGCTGGCAAATAAGAGAGGAGGTGATCCCCAAAGAAAGAAGTCCTATAACCATAATCCACCATAATCCTTTTCACAGCTGGTAGGCTTTTTTTTTTTTTTTT
>PVKH010047412.1:0-10300 GCA_004027955.1 Chaetophractus vellerosus | reverse complement strand
GAGCTCGCTGGGAAACCACATGGGAGGCCCTGGGTTCGGTTCCCGGGGACCTCTCCTAGCGGGCAGACCGCCTTGAGAATGGCAAGCCGCCATGGGCGGGCCGGAGCCGCCGTGGGCAGGGCAAAAAGCTGCCACGGATAGGCAAAAGCCGCCACGGGCAGGGCAGGTCGCCTGCAAATCGAGCACAGCCAGCCACCCGTGAACTGAAAAAGCCAGCCGTGATGGAAGCAGAAGCCGCCCACAAGCGGGGAAAGCCGCGCCTACGCAGTGACCAAGTCTCGGCGCGTCGCCGCAACGGGGGGGAAGGGGAGATATGTAATAAAATAAATAAATCTTTAAAAAAAACAAAACAAAACAAAAAAAACTCACTTTTAGATTATGCAATCATAAAAGTATTCTACAAATGCTTCATACTTTTATCATTATGTGGATGAGCCTGGATTTGAAAGGCCATTCAGAGAATGAACCTGATTAGTCCACTATTTTTCCTGTTTTTGCCACATTTTGAATTGTATTTGTGTCCAATCCTGAGTCTCTGATTATATATATGACTGCAACTTTGTAGTGAGCTTTAAAATTGGGAAGTGTCCATCAACCAACAAATGGATAAACAAAATGTGGTATATACATATGATGGAACACTATGTTGCCATAAGAAGAAATGAAATTGGGACACATAGTCCCACACACATGGGTGAATCTTGAAGACAATGCTAATTGAAGTAAACCAGACACAAAAGAACAAATACTGCAAGGTCTGTTTAATATAAACTAAATATGAAGAATAAATGCATGTATTTAGAACCTAGAGTATAGGTTATTAGAAGATAAGAGGAGGTTTGAGAAGGACTACTGATGCTTAATGTATGTAGAAGTTTTAATTAACTTGACTCTAAAAGCATGGAAATGGATAGAGTTGAAGGTAACACATAATAGTGAGTAACAGCTGGTTTATGAAAGGGATTGTGGCTGAAAAGGGCAGTCTAAGGATGTAAATGTCAATTGAAAGAAAGCTAGAGAATAATCTGGGGACTGAATAACACAGTGAACCCAGAGATGGATGAGAATTGCAGTTGATGGTACAGATGCAAGATTGTCCTTCTGTGAGCTAGATTGGATGTATGTCACTATTGCAGGGTGGTAGGAATGTGGAGAAGAATCAGAAAAATACAATTGATGTGACCTATGGACTGTGGTTAACAGCAATACTGTAATATTCTTGCATCAATGCCAAAGATGTACTCTGCTGATAATGGGGAAATGGAAAAAGTGTGCCAAATGTACGCTATGGACCATAGTTGGTGGTAATGGTCTGATGGTATTAGCTCATAATCTGTAATAAATTTTGCACCATGGTGTGGTGTGGTGAAGGGGTGTTGTATGTGAATTCTACACATGTGCATGATTATTTTTTAAGTTCACAACCTCTGTAATAAAAATATATTTTTAAAAATGGGAAGGGTAGGTCTTAAAACATTGTTATTCTTTTTCATGATAGTTTAGCCAATTGAGGACCCTTAATCTTCCATATAAATTTGATGATTGGCTTTTCCAGTTCTCCAAAGAAAGCTGTTATATTTTGATTGGGATTGTGCTGAATCTGTAAATGGCTTGGATAAAATTGACATTATATTATTTAATGTTCCAATCCATGAACATAGAATGTCCTTCCATTTATTTAAGTCTTCTTTGACTTCTTTATTTTGATATTTTCCATGTACAATAACTTTATATCCTTGGTTAAATTTATTCATAACCATTTGATACTTTTAATTGTTATTAAAAATGCAATATTTTCCTTGATTTCTTCTTCAGACTGTTCATTACTAGTGCATACTGAATTTTACATATTGAACTTTTACCCCATCACTTTGCTGAATTCATTTATTAGCTCTAGCAGATTTGTTGTGGATTTTCAGGATTTTCTATACATATAGGATTATATCATCTGGAAATAGTGACCATTTTATTTCTTCCTTTTCAGCTTGGGTGCCTTATATTTTTCTTGTGTAATTGTTCTGACTAGAACTCCCAGTACAACATGGAATAACAGTGAAGACAGTTGGCTTCCTTGTCCTGTTCCTGAGCTTAGAGGGAAAACTTTCAGCCTTTCACCATTGAGTATGATGACAATAGCTGTCAGTTTCCATAAAAGCCATTTATCATATTGAAGAATTTTCCTTCTACTCTTAGTTTTCTGTGTTTTTATCAAGAAGGAGTACTGGATTTTGTCAAGTGTCTTTCCAGCATCAAATGAGATGATCATGTATCATGTGTTTGTTTTCCTTTATTCTATTACTGTAGTATATTATACTAATCTATGTTCTTATATTGAACCACCCTTCCAAATTTGGGGCAAATTCCACTTGATCATGGTGTATAATTCTTTTAATGTGCTATTGGATGCATTTTACTAGTATTTTGTTGAGGACTTTTATTCATAAGGTAACATGGTCTGTAATTTTCTTTTCCTGTGGTATCTTTATCTCACTTAGGCATTAAGGTGATATTGGCTTCATGGAATGACATGTTCCTTCCCCTTCAATTTTTTTGGAAGATTTTGAGGAGCATTAGTATTAAGTGTTCTAAGAATTCTTGGTAAAATTCACCATTAAAGAAATCTGGTGCTGGGTTTTTCTTTGTTGAGAGGTTTTTGATTACTGATTCAGTACATTTATTTGATATCGGTCTATTGAAATTTTCTAATTCTTCTGGAGTAAGTGTAGGAATTTTTTGTGGTTCTAGTAAATTGTCCATTTCATCTAGATTATCTAATTTGTTGGCATATATTTGTTCATTGTATCTCCATATAATTCTTTTATTGCTGTAAGTTCAGTAGTTATTGTGGCAGTTTGAAGCTGTATATACCCCAGAGAAACATGTTCTTAAATCTAATCTATTCCTGTATGTCTAAACCCAGTGTAAGTAGAGCCTTTTGATAGGGTTACTTTATTTAAAGTGGTCCCACCTCAATCAGGATGCACCTTAATCCTATTAATGAAGTCCTTCATAAATGGAATCAATTCAGACATGAGAGAGAGAAAGTCATGGAAGCAAGAAGCTGAAACCAATGAAACCCAAGAGAGAAAGGAGAGACTAGCAGGCACCACCATGTGCCTTGCCGTGTGGCAGAGGAACCAAGGATGCTGGCAGCTGGTCTTTGAAAAGGAAGCATTGCCTTGAGGATGGTTTCATTTGGATATTTTCCTGGCCTCAAAACTGTATGCTAATAAATTCCTCTTAATAAAACCAGCCCATATCATGGTATTTGCTTTGTGCAGCCTAGGAAACTGCAACAGCAATGTTTCACTTTTTATTTCTGATATTAGTTATTTTCATACTTTTTTTTCTTTGTCAGTCTAGATAAAGTTTTTGTCAATATTATTGATTTTTTCAAAGAACCAACTTTTGGTTTCATTGATTCTATTTTATTTTCTATTTCATTTATCTCCAATCTAATCTTTCTTATTTCCTTCTTTCTGCTTGCTTTGGGTTTAGTTTGCTCTTCTTTTCATAGATCATCCTTTATCACTGCTTGCAATTAAGCAGGCAAAAAAAATTCTATTGGGTATTCAAATTAGGGTCTTGTTGAATCTGCATTCAAGTGCTAAATTGAACTTTTTATTTTTTATTGCTTTTGCCTTGTTACGACAACTCAGTTAAAAGGCAGCACCCACTTTCCAGTACCAGCAACTGTATTATTTTCCTGGCTGCTAAAACAAATGCCATATAATGATTTGGCTTAAATAATGGGAATGCATTGCCTCAAGGTTTTGAGGCTAGAAGTCCAAAATCAAGGCATCAGCAAGGCAATGATTTCTACTTAAAAAAAAATGTGACATTCTGGGGCTGGCTGCCAGTGATCCTTGGTCCTTGGCTTTTACATCACATGGCAATACACATGGATATATCCTTTCCTTTCTCTTCTAGTTTCCATTGATTTCCAGTTTCTGGTGGTTTCCTGTGGCTTCTCTCTTTCTATTCTCAATATCCTTTACTTATAAAGACTTCAGTCATATTGGGTTAATATCCACCCTCATTCAGTTTTGGCACACCCTGACTAATAACATCTTCAAACATTCTATTTACAATTGGGCTTACACCCAGAGGACCAGTAGTTTGGACCCAAAAATGCCTTTTTGAGGAGACACGATTTAATCCCCAAGAACTCGTTACTCATTCTATCTTCCACCTGACATCAGTACACAATTCTGCACAATTTGTTGTCACTTTTTAACACAGATCATCTTTCCTCCATTTTCCAATATCATATACATCATTTTTAAGACCACACTAGAATCACCTTTAATATCTATATATCTACCAAGTTTTTTCAAGTCGATTTAATACATCAAAATTCTTTTGGCCTCTATCCATTACCTAATCCCCATGCACTTCCAAATAGCATTTTTTTTTTTTACAGCAGCACCCCACTTCCTGGTACCAAAAAATGGTGTTTGTTTGCCAGGGAACTGTAAGAAAGTACCACAGACTAGTTGGACTAAACAGGAATTTATTTTCTCATAAAATTGGAGGTTGGAAATCCAAAATTATAGTGGCAGAAGGATCATACTTCCTCTGAAATTTGTAACATTCTGGTAAGTGAGCTGGCCCAAATGATGAGCTGGCCCACATGATGAGCTGGTCCTCATGGTGAGATGGCACATGCCAGGCTTGCTGGCATGCCCTAACTCAATCTCTGCCTCCACCAAATAGTTGTCTATCTGTGGTAGTTTGATATTATTGATGAATTCCAAAAATAAATACTGATTATGTTTGTAGACTGGTTTGTCAGAGGTTTCAATTATACTTGATTAAATAAAGATTAAGGCTTTGATTGGGCCACATCAATAAGATGTTGATTCCTTGCCCCATTGGCAGGTGGGGACTCACAGAGAAACCACACTGTAGAGAAGGAAGGTTGGAGTTTTGAACTGTAGCCCAGGAAGTAAACACACTGGAGAGAACAGAGCAGCTGACTCAGAGAGAATTGAGCCCTGGGAGAGAGACAAAGCATAGAGAGCCTGATAGTCTACAACTGACCATGTGGAGATAAGAGAGCAGCTGAGCCTGGAAAGAAAAGAGCCACGGGAGAGAGAAGAGACTTATCTCAGGCTACAACTGGTATTGGAAGAAGCTGGGATCACATAGCCTTAAAAGGAAGAGGAAGGCTGAATGTCGGCAGCCATCCTGCTCTAACACATTGCAACAGACTTTGGTGAGGGAAGTAACTTTTGCTTTATGACCTGGTAACTGTAAGCTTCTAGCCCAAATAAATACCATTTATAACAGGCAACAGATTTCTGGTATTTTGCATCAGCACTCCTTTTGTATGACCAATACACTACCCAACACTCACCTCCTACTATTGTGCAAATATTTCCTGTGCTTATAAGGACTCTAGTCATACTGGATTAAGGTCCACCCTTATTCAATTGGACTAATCTTAATAACATCTTCAAAGGTCCTATATACAAATGAGTTCATTAACAGGGCCAGGAATTAGAACTTAAACATGTTTTTATGGGGTCATGATTGAATCTATAGCAGTGATCAATAACTAATAAGGCTTTCCTCAGGAAGTCTATCTTAGATTCTCATAGGACTTCCAGACCTGTGCAAATTTCAGTCATGGTTCTTCATGTGTGTATTAGTCAGAGTTCTCTAGGGAAACAGAATCAACAGGAGATATCTCTCAATAATATGAGATTTTATGAGTCTTTCACATGACCATGTGGATGCACAAGTTCAGGCTCAACAGGCAGGCTGCAAACCAGGGGTTCTGATGAAAGTCCATTGAAGGTCCTTGATGAGTTTCTGGGAGAAGTTGGCTATCCAAAGATGAGCTGGGAAATTCTCTCTGAATGTTGAAATCACTTCCCCTTTTAAGGTATTCAACTGATTGGATAAAAACACTACCCATTGCTGATGGCAATCTCCCTGATTGATGCAGATGCAATCAGCCATCCATGCAGTAAACTCACTGGTGACCAAAGTCCATAAATTTTCTTGTATTACAATTAGCCCAGTGTTTGCTGGATCAAACACCTGAACACAATTACCTGGCAAATTTGAAACATTAGCCTAACCATCACAGTCCACCCCTTGTCAACTCAGCAACCATACACACTACCTTAAACCATACTTAGTCTCTAAGTAAAAACAATAACAGACAAACATACATATATATTTCTTCCTAACAATGCTCAACTTGCCTTCATACAACTGGAAACACATTAATTCCCTACAGAATAGAGTGCAAGTCCTTGGGCAATATTCATTCTTAAACTTGACATTCTCACATATTATGACATAAAATAAACACAACTTTTCATATGATAAGGAAAAAGGTTGGGGAAGAAAACAAAGAAATTCATTTTTTGTACATATACAATCATACTCATAATGAAACAAGGAAGAAAGGTTCATGACTATTACAGTCCTCTTTTCTGTAACTGGTCACATGGTTGAAGTTCATATTTATCACTACCTTCTAACACAACCCATTCCATGTTCCTGTTACCCTCAGCAAACACTTCAGCTGACTGTGGTTCTTTGTCTGGTGGGGTGACCCAAACTTTCATTCTTGAAGATTCAGGGCTATTAGTCCATCTTGGATTGCTTTGTTGCAATTTTCCATTTACTTTAAATGCAGGGCATGGCAGTACTAAGAGACACCCTAGAGGACATCCTGTATTCCAGGCAAACTCTTCTTTACCCTTTTGATGTAGATGCAGTCTTATTTCCCCTTGATAGTCAGAATCAATCACCCCAGCCAGTATAGTAATTCCTTTCTTTGCCTGTTGATTCACAGGTAAGAGGAGCCCAAAGTGCCCCGGTGGCAGTCTTAATTTACAGTTCAATGGAATCATTGCTTTGTTCCCTGGTGGCAACAACCCTCCTTTTGGGAATAAAACCTGTAGACCAGCAATGCTTAAGGTTGCAGGGACAAGAAGCAAAAGTTTTCCTAGTGGATCACTAGGGGTAATAGTGAGTGGTGCCATTCCCATTTCCACCCTTTGATTCCTGGACCCATGAATCCTGGTTATGGGAGAATCAGCACTATATAGTGGATGATGATTTAGAGCATACACAACCTCCAGGAGAACATTGCCCCAGCTCTGTAAGGTATTACCAACTAGTTGGAACTGTAACTGAATCTTCAAAAGGCCATTCCACCATTCTATTGATCTAGCTGCTTCAGCGTGATGAGGAACATAGAAAAATGAGTGAAATCCATGGGCATGTGCTCATTCCCACAGATCATTTGCTGTGAAATGGGTTCCTTGATCAGAAGCAATGCTGTGTGGAATGCCATGACTGTAGATAAGACATTTGGTAAGTCCACAAATATTAGTTTTTGAAGAAGAATTGCATGCAGGAAATGCAAACTGATATCCAGAGTATGTGTCCATCCCAGTTAAAACAAATTGTTGCCTCTTCCAAGGTGGAAGTGGCCTAATGTACTCAACCTGCCACCACATAGCAAGCTAGTCAACTCAAGGAATGGTGCTATATAGGTGGCTGAGTGTGGGTATCTGGTGCTGGCAGATTGTGCATTCATCAGTGGCTGTAGCCCAGTCAGCCTTGGAGAAGGGAAGTCCATGATGTTGATCCCATGCTTAACCTCCATCCCTACCTCCATTGCCACTTTGTTCATGAGCCCATTGGGCAATGACAGGAGTGGCTGGGGAAAGATGCTGAGCATTAGCCACAGAGTGGGTCATCTTATTCACTTGATTATTAAAATCTTCCACTGCTAAAGTCATCCTCTTGTGTGTATTCACATGGGAACAAATATGTTCATGTTTTCTGCCCACTCAGAAAGGTCTATCCACATACCTCTTCCCCAGACCTCCTTGTCACCAATTTTCCAATTACAGTCTTTCCAAGTCCCTGACCATCCATCCAAACCATTGGCAACAGCCCAAGAATCAGTGTACAAATGCACCTCTGACCATTTCTTCTTCCAAGCCAAATGAACAACCAGGTGCACTGCTCAAAGTTCTGCCCACTGGGAGGATGTGCCCGCATGGCTATCTTTCAAGGATGTCCCTGAAAAGGGCTGCAGTGCTGCAGCTGTCCACTTTCGGGTGGTACTTGCATATCGTGCAGAACCATCGGTAAACCAAACCCTAGTTTTCCCATCCTCAGTGTACTGATTGTAAGGGACTCCTCAAGAGGCCAAAGCTGTTGGGCTGGTAAAGAGAAGGCAACATGTACAGGGGTGGTGACCATGGGCATTTGGGTTACTTCCTCATGTAACTTACTTGTGCCTTCAGGACCCACTCACGCCCTATCTCGTATATACCACTTCCACTTTATTATAGAGTGCTGCTGTGCATGCCAAACTTTATGGTTTGGTGGGTCAGATAATACCCAACTCATGATAGGCAACTGAGGTCTCATGGTAACTTGGTGGCCCATGGTTAAGTGTTCAGTCTCTACTAAGGCCCAGTAGCAAGCCAAAAGCTGCTTCTCAAAAGGGAAGTAGTTATCTGCAGAGTTTAGCAAGGCTTTGCTCCGAAATCCTAAGGGTCTGCATTGTGATTCTCCTATAGGGGCCTGCTAAAGGCTCTAGATAGCTTCTCTATTTGTCACTGAAACTTCCAGCACCATTGGATCTGCTGGATCATATGGTCCAACTGGTAGTGCAGCTTGTACAGCAGCCTGGACCTGTCTCAGAGCCTCCTCTTGTTTTGGTTCCCAGTCAAAACTAGCAGCTTTTCTGGTCACTCAGTAAATGTACCTGAGTAGCACACCCAAATGAGGAATGTGTTGTCTCCAAAATCCAAAGAGGCCAACTAAATGTTATGCCTCTTTTTTGGTCACAGGAGGGGCCAGATGCAACAGATAATCCTTTACTTTAGAAGGGATATCTAGACATGCACAATACCATAGACACCTAGGCATTTCACTGAAGTGGAAGGGCCCTGTATTTTTGTTGGATTTATCTCCCATCCTCTCACATGCCAATGCCTTAATAATAAGTCTAGAGTGTTTACTACTTCTTGCTCAGTAGGTCCTATCTACATGATATCATCAATATAATGGATCAGTGTGATGTCTCATGGGAGCGAGAGAGGATCAAGATCCTCATGGACAATATTATGACATAAGGCTGGAGAGTTGATATACCACTGAGGCATGACAGTGAAGTTATACTGCTGACCTTGCCAGCTGAAAGCAAAGTGTTTCTGGTGGTCCTTATTAATGGCAATTGAGAAAAAAAACATTTGCCAGATCAACAGCTGCATACTGGGTACCAGAGGAAGGATTAGAAATGTTTTGCAAGTGACTGACCTCAGGGCATTCCTTTGCATTTTCTTCTGCTGAGACAAGATTAATCTCTTCAGGCAGGGGTTGGAAGGCAGATTCCTCAGGGCATACTGGTGGTTGGCAGTGCAGGCTTCAGTTTTGCTGGTACCCACTTCATGGCTGGAAGGAAGTCCAGACTCCCTGGTGCAGGCTGGAGGCTAGATGATACAAGGTTGGCAGGGTGTGGCCTCCACTGGACAGGCCATTGCATGTTTATCTTGTAAAGTCTCAGCAGAACTTAGGTTTCCAATATCACCATCAATATTATCATCATCCCATATGTTTCCATCCCAATCCTCAGGGTTCCACTCCTTTCCAATCAGTGCCTTCACTTTAATTGCAGAAACTTTGCAGGGTTGAGATTTTAGTTTCCTCTCTAATTCTGCTACTCTTACAGTGAGAGTCTGGGTTTGAATATCAGATATCGCAAGTCTGTGGCTACAGGAGACAAGATTTTCTCTCAGGGCACTCATAGCAACTTTCACATCATGCAGCATTTAAGTTTCAAATTTGAAGACTTTGGCTCATCTGTTTCTTTTGTAACTGTATCCACAGGATCTAGCAGAAGCCAACCAACATCATTATAACTTTTGACTCCACAAAATTCTCTTAAGGTGTTGAAAACACTCTCACCCAGATCATTTCTTCTTATAAGCATGGAATTAGGGGAAATCCTATGATGCTATTTTGTGTATCTCTATTGCCAGCTCATGCCAGAGATTGTTAGTGACCTCTTCATTATTGGAAAGGGAGTCACTAGTATCCTTCAGCCCAATTAGAGTAGAGAGCCAATTACAAAATTCCCAGAACCACCTCAGATATCCCATGTTTAAGACTCTGTTCCTCAAGAACCACTCCCAGTAACAGTTGTATTAGTCAGGGTTCTCTAGGGAAACAGAATCAACATGAGACATCTGTCAATAATATGAGATTTTATAAGAGTCTCTCATGTGACCGTGGGGATGCACAATTCCATGTTCCA
>PVKH010047411.1:0-10295 GCA_004027955.1 Chaetophractus vellerosus | reverse complement strand
CAAGGTACCTGGCACTTCTGCACCATCAATAGAACCTGGGCTCTAAGCTGCCTGTTTGCCTCCCCACATCTGACTTAGGACCTGAGGAAAAGAGGGATTACAGCTAACAAACTGGGCCTTATGTGGGTACAACATTGTTATCCCACTTGGAGCCTGAGCCAAAAAGAAAATAACAGTAATGCTGACCTGCATATATTTAAAATTTTGAAATGTTTGTCATCATGGATTTGTTGTCATTAAGTTCAATTTTTAAGAATATTGCACCAAGACATTACTTATCTTGATGACTCAGGTTTTTGATGCCTCACTCACCTCACCCTACTCCTAGGGCTGTTAGATGAAAAAGTATTCAGGGAAGCATGGTCTGACACTGTGAATCCAGGCTGCAGGGAGGGTGGGCCCCCATCTGCTATGTCTTTGCTCTGAGGAATGAGGGTGGAACACAGGATGAGAGAGGAGGAAATTCTTGGGGGGAGGGCCTAGACTGTACCCAAAGGGAGAGGCCTTGCAGGGCTTTGTCTCACCTGAAAAATCTCTGTCTTCAACTGGAGGCTTGGAATCCCAAACCCATCTGACTCTTTGAGCAAGGCTGTAACTATGAATCATTTCTGTTACAGCAAGAAAAAAGGCAATACCTAAGTATGTGTTTTAGCACTGGGGCTGCTGTAAATTGAGGCTCATCTTTTCACATTTCCTGCCCCCATGCCAATCTGCCTTCTGAGGACACTGTCTAGCCCCCAAGAAAGGAAGGACTCAATTACTCCCTCAGGCTCCATCTATGTTCCCTATGGCCTCCACGAACTACTACCCTGGACATAAGACACCCACTCTCCTCTCCTGGAAGGTGTCTGTTTCACACAGACCTACCCACAAACCTGGGTCCTGGGGATTTCATTCCAGCCAAGGGTCGAGAAAGATTGAGCCCAAGAAAATTGATACATATTGATAAGAATACAATTCATCCAAAGTGTACAATCAATGGTATTTAGTATAATGAAATAGTTGTGCATTCCTCACTTCAATCATTCTTAGAGATTTTTCATTATTTCAGTAATAATAATAAACAAACAAGAAAATTCTTCAACTCTCAATCTATGTTTCCCCTGTTGTACATAGCTGTTATTTTTGGCAATTTGTGCATATTTTTTTAATTTGCTACACAGTGTTATTGAGATATATTCACATACCATACACTTTATCCAAAGTGTATAATCAATGGCTTTTAGTATAATCACAATGTTATGTATTCAACATCACAAAAAGTTTTAGAACAATTTTGTTACTCCAAAAAGAAAAAACTCCAAACCCTTTAGCATTCCTTCCCCAGCCTTACATAACTACAAATCTAATTTTAAACTTTATAAATTGATTTATATTTACATTTTATATAAATGGAATCATACAATATGTAGTAACTTTTGTCTGTTTGGTTTCCCTTAGCATAATGAGTGTAATGCAGGAAGGTTGGTCTCAGAAGCCTGACTGAATACTTTGATATTCCAAAGAAACCACATGGGGTGGTCAGCAGCAGTCATGCATTTATATACTCACATGTGCCAATGACAGTCATTGGGCAGCAACTGTACCCATTGAGATGACAAAGATTATATAGGGCTAGACAGCACAAAGAGGGGGTTTTACTAAAGCATGGAGCAGGGTGCACATAGCCTAGTAAATGATTAACAGTGACAGACCACACATACACAACAGTGAGAGGTCACATGTACACAACAGTGAGGGGCAGCACACATGCATGTTAATGATTACTATACCTAGAGTCCTGTGTTTGCTGTAGCAGAACCTTCCAGGTTGGACTTCTGGCTAATTCCACCCCTCCCTTTCCAGCAATCCACACAAATAACTAGTGGGTGGGGTAGCATGTATTTCATGTCCAACAGTAGATTGTTTGGGTCTATGAACATCTTGTAGAACTAACATGCATTTGTACAACTTCAGAGAAAGATGGTCTTTTTTTATTAAGAGAAGTTTTGTATTATACAAATGTTACATCAAAAATGTAAGGGATTTCCATATACCTCACCCCTTCCCCTCCCATACTTTTTCCCAATAACATTTTTCATTATGTGGTACAGTTGTTACAATTGAACCCATATTGAAGCATTGCTACTAATCATGGTCTATAGTTTACATTATGGTTTATACTTTGCCCCACACAAATTTATAGGTTTTAGCAAAATGTACAATGGCCTGTATCCATCATTGCTTTTTTAATTTTTTATTTATTTTTTATATATCTATATATATTTTTAGGATACATTGATTACATAAATGTTACACAAGAGATTCCAGGAGTTCCCATATGGCAACCCCCAGCCCTCTCACAACCCCCCACATACACATCCCTCAGTGTGGCATAATGCCTCTGATAGATATACACATTTTGGGGCTTTGCCAACAAGCATAGATCACAGTTCAGGCTGTAGAAGACCATCTCTCCCATGCAGTTCTGAATGATACATGATGATTCAAAATGGCCTACATCCTCAATTGCAGCAGCATCCATGACAATTCCCAGGTCCCCCCAAAAAACCCTGCCTTATAATTGCTCTTCCCTCACCCTGCTCCAAAGTGTCCAG
Source organism: Chaetophractus vellerosus (assembly GCA_004027955.1). NCBI lineage: Eukaryota > Metazoa > Chordata > Mammalia > Cingulata > Chlamyphoridae > Chaetophractus > Chaetophractus vellerosus. Next base: position 7,698 of record PVKH010047411.1, on the reverse strand, counting down.
TGACCCTGGCTCCACATAATTTTGCAATTTCTTCCATTGCATATATCACAAGTCTACAGCAGGACTCCAACAAGTCCATTCTAGTCCATAGTTCTTCCCCCAACCCCAAGGAGTCTGGAATGGTGGTATCTCCTCCACCATCAAGTGAGAGGGGGCTTATATCCCATGGATACAATGGAAGGGATTATCCTGCCTGCAGCTGCAGGCTCTCTGGATTCCCTTGCATAGCCATCGTCCATTGTCAACTCCCAACTAGGGGTCCTGGTTGAGTCCATTGAGTGGTAGTGTAGGAGTTGCAGGTCCACAGAGTTTCTGGACCCAGTTGGCACATGGTCAGCCTGTAGTCTCCAGTCTATGGAAGTACACCTAAAACTCTGGCATCAAATATAGGTGTGAATAGAAGAGACATTTGGACCATGTGCAGTGAAGACATATTTTGGTCAGACCCTGTCACTCTCAGGAGCAAGGATTCCAAATTAGGGCCCACTAGTAAGGCACCAAACTCTGGGACTATCTGCCCTGGTATAGGACCTGTATATCTCCAAAGGCCTCTGGAGGCCCTCTGTTTGGGGTGATATCCATATTGGAAGTCTTGGAGGTCCTACTGGGATTTACAAAAGTGTTACTTCTGGGTTGCCCTCCTGACTCACTTTGAAGACACTTAGCCCTATAAACTCATTTGTCTTTACCATTTCCTCCTTTTATTTGAAGACTTTTCCCAGTTGTACTGCCCATTGGCATTTGTTAGTAATCCCTCATTGTCAGGGTGGCTCTTCCCTGGAAGTCATGTCCCATGCTGGGAGGAAGGTGATGCATTCATATTCTGAGTTTGGCTTAGAGAGAGGCCACATTGAGCAACAAGGAGGTTCTCCAGAGGCAACACTTAGGCAGCCCTTAACACTAGGCTATTTCAATTTCAACAGCAATGACTCATATGGCTAGTCATCAATAACAGGGGCCCATCAATGGATCATCCTCCTTTGCCAGACACTGCCACTGTTCCCAGGGGAATGTTGCTACTCATCCAAAAAATATGACAGAGATCTCCAAGATGGGAGTTCAGTGTTCTCCCATTTAGTGATTAATACTTCACCCCATGACCATGTCCCATGAGCCTTTGAACTTGCCCTACCAGATGCTGAATGTGTTAAGAATCAAATAGAGAAAAATATATAGAATATTTTTATAAGGCCAGAATAATGGGGAGAGAGAAAACTAATAAAGAAAAGCCTGAAAGAAAAAAGCTAATACAAAAAGAAAGAAAGAAAAGAGAACAGAATAGACAAGATAGAAGTTAACAGGGGTGAAGTTGAAAGCAAATGAAAAAAGTTGGAATGTAAGAACCACAACAGAAAGCTGAAGGTAGAAAGATGAAGAAAGGAGAAGAGATAGCATTGGTAGTCATAATCACTGTACACAGAGGATGGAAATTCAAGGATGAAGGAGAACAGCAAAGAAGAAAAAAGCTGTCAACACCTAATTAAAAAGAAAACAAAGAAGAGGAGAGAGTAGAGGTAAGAAGCACAAAAGCATGCAGTCAAAGCTAAGGAAGAACAGCATTCCTTTTGGGCCCTTGTGGAGCCTCAATCTGTGTTCATTAATCAATTGCCCTGCAGGCTTCACTCTGCAGGCTTTCAGGCAGACTTTAGTGATTAATGCAAGTCAATACATTTCTCTTTCTTCTTTTTTTGATGAAATAAGTGTCCTTAAAGAATGCCTCTTCTAGAGCACCCCATCCTTTTAGGAGAGCCCAAATGAGCTTGTGGAAACTTATCTATTACTTCCCAATGCCTGGACCCCCCCAGGTGAGCTGAGACTGTGTTACTCAGCATGGAGCTGTAAATATGCTAGCTCTGCCCTTTGCTGAGCCTAGCGTCTGTGTCACAATTAGGTAAATTAGCCATGCACAGCAGATTCGCCTCTTCCCTCAGTCCAGCACCACTTCCAGCCATCTAATTCACTTCCAAAAACTGCTAGGGGGTCCTGGTGACCAAACCCACAAAAGGAAACCCCTCTCCACCCTTTCCCAGAACCTTCCCACTCTCAGAGTTTATTTCCCCCCTCACTAGACTACCAGCATGGATTTGGACTGCCCAGCCCTCCACCCGGAGAACAGGGTTTAGCTGCCTGATGTTTCCATCTGGAGAATAAAGAATTCATGATTTGATTTTGAGCAGTCCAACTCACAGTCCAGTTGCCTCCAGACCAATGCACCTAAGTCTTCTGTCCACCAAGCTCCCAGAAAAGACCACCCTTTTCAGGCCCCTGTCCCCAATCAGCCATCCTCTGCTTGAGAGCCCATGACTGCACCGACTAAACCAATGCCATCTTGCCTTTTCTCCCTCAGTGAATGATTTTGATGCCATATCCCACTCCACTTTAATTTTACACCTAGAAGTCCATCTTATAGAGAAAAGAGTTCAGATGTGAGCAAAGTCATTCAATTTGGAAAGGCAGGCACTAGGATGTGCCCAAGTGTCCATGGGGGACATACCTGAGAGAAAAATACAGATAGCCCAGCAGTGCACCTGCCAGTGCTAAGCTCTAGAGGTTCCAGGTGGGGTTGTACCCATGCATCCTTGGGGGACAGATTGGCCTCCTGGGTGTAGATGGGTTGTTGTTTGGACATGGAGACCAGCCTGCTGGGGTCAGCTGCCTGGAAAACCTAGGAAATTGCCTCAACTCTCTGAGCTGGATGTCCACACCTGCCAAGTGGGGCAGCTCTAGGCACCACCTCACTAACTCACATGAAAGGAAGTGAGCCAAAGCACACAAGCAGGACATGACCCAACAGAGTCAACAAGCAGCACTGCTAAGTAGGGGCTTTCCTTTCCTTGCACACTTTCTTCATTGTTGGACCAGACTGGGGATGGGCCCCTCAGTTGCCTGAGCCAGTGTAACCCACGGGGGCAGATGAGAAGTTCAGAGACAGAGTAGCTGTGCAAGGTGGCTCTGGGCATGAATATGGGCCTTAGTCAGAGTTCCTTGAGGAATGTGGTCTTTGGGTGATTTGGGAGGAAATTCTGAAGGACATCTGGCCCCCACCCCTGCCTTTACTTGGGTGGTCTGTGTTGAGGTGGTCTGAGGATGGGGAGGGCATGGGTGGTACTCTGTGCATTGTGTGGTAACCAAGACCAGTGCTGTGGTGACTGTTCTCTGTGTTGGCAGAGTGGAACCTTGGCCCAAGTGGCAATGCAGAGCTTCCTGGTGCTGCTGCAAGAGAGCAGGTAGTCCAGGCTTGCCTGCCAGCTCCTGGAGGTGAACCTGGGGCAGAGGGGCAGGAGGGCATAGGACAGTGACAGCTCAGCTGGGTAGTCCAGAGCTACTTGTCTGAGGAGGCACCCCCTGCATTGATGCCTGAAAGTTAGATGGGACCACCACACCAAAAGGAATGAGTCCAGCCTGTGTAGCTCAGGGCAGGTGGGGAGGTTCTCTGACAGTCCTTGCAGTCTCCAGGCAGGTAAGGACATTGTGAGCTACATCCCTGAGGACTGGACATCACTTGGCAGGGTTCTTGCAGCTATGAGGCCTTCCTGTCCAGGGAGACCAGAGCTTATCTAATGACACTGAACAATTCTCAGTGTCTCCAGAACAAATTTTGGCATCTTCACCAAAACAGTCCCAAGAACACTGGCTCAGTGATGGGCCATGATCTTCCTCTCCCAGGACATGTGGTCAGAGGCCCACCCTTTACCTTCTCCTTGCCTGTGTTCGTAGGATGAGACTCAGAGCTGTGCTCACCTTGTGGGAGAATTGAGGGGTTCCAAGGAGTGTGGCCCCCTCAGGGATGATGTGAGTGTGCCTCATGGCCCTGTGTGGTAACCTGTCTTCCACAGGTCCATACTGCCAAAGGGTGGCAGGCATCACACCCTGGCCATTTTCCACCTTCACCACTTGGCCACTCAGGGGCTTTTGTAGACAGCAGAAGGATTTACCCTAGAGCCTCAGCCTCCAGGCCTGTGACCCAAGCACAGTTCTGTGCTGGAGGTCAGGAGCCTGGGTTCCAGTTCTCATGAACTCCTGGAAGATGAAGGTGGCCAGGGATCAGCATTCTCTCCTCAGCAGGGCTGCTGGGCTCTGCCATAAGGCAGCCAGGAGCTGGTACTTCTCTGGAATGTCATCCACTATGAGTTGGACAAGAAGGGACTGGGCATGTCCATGCTGACACCCATACAGAGGTTCCACTGCAGGAAGAGGTAGGTTCTGGTCAGGGTTTCTTTTTTTTTTACCCCCATGGGACTCTCCCATGATCCAGGGTCTGAAATAACAGAAGTGGGGCAGGAAAACCTGATGTGGTGGGAACAGGAAACAGTCAGAACATATCCACAAGTGCCCTCTTAGACAGCATTTCTCCAGCACCCACCATGTGCCCTTGCTGAGCAACACTTGCCACCTGCTCTGTCAGTTGAGGTTTGGGTGCAAACACAGGGCTCACAGAGCAGGGTGGTTGGGTGTTGAGGAGCATTGGTCAGGGATGGTGTTGCCTTGGGCTGGCATGGTGGGGGGTGCTGGCACGACAAGGCCAGGATGCAGGAGGTGCTTGGCATCCTGGAGAGGAGCCAGCAACTGTCCAGGTAATGAGTAGAGTGGGGGCCACCTAGGGCCTCTGTGTGTGGGGGTGGTTTAGAATGCTTAAAATGTGTAAGAGCTTCTTTGCTCTTGGGTGACAGGAAAACAGGATATGGGCCAGGTTTGATGTGCAGGACTGATTTGCCTTCCTGTCCTGGAGGAACAGTAGGAGACTCCTGGCATATTGCTCCTCACTAAGCTGTCCTTGAGAGTGGGGTCATGGATGAGTGTGACCAGCTTGGGGTTGTGTTGAGGGAGCAGGGCTGAGGGATCAGTGTGGTGGGGGATGAACTCCTCCAGGCCAAGTGCTGTGTACAGTGGGACATGATGACAAAATTGATGTCCCAGGGGCTCCTATGCTTGCATGCCTGGGGGCCCACCAAGAGGGGGTACCCAAGGAGTGGGTTGTTGTGGGGGTGGGGGCTGTAGTCACTGGCCATGAGGGCTGCTTCCCAGCCCTGCCCACCAGTGCCAGACAAGGAGGGTTCAGGACAAGGCTGGGGACCCTGTGTGGGATGAACTACCTAAGAGCCAATCACATGGCAGGAGTGACCACAGGAAAGGACCCTACCCAGAATCCCAGGGAACTGGGGGTGTCAGCAGGGAGGGGAGAAGTGGAAGAGATGAGGTGGCCAGGGTGGGAGAATGCTCTGAGGTGGAGTAATGCTGCACCACCCAGAGGGTGGCAGGTGTGCAGGTGCTGCTCCCAGCAGGCAGCATGTGAGGGAAGGAACTGGTGGAGGCTATCGCCTCAGGGGACTGGTCCTGGGGAGGGAGAGTGAATTCAGCCCCATGGCACAGCTCTGCCCAGAGGTGGAGAATCCAAGGAGCCATTGACTGGCCTGAGTAGGCCACCCACTCCATGACCCACACTCCATTTCCCTACTCAGTGTCCATTTACACCTGATGCCCCACTCTGGGTTACCCCCACTCCAGGTCCTGCCCATTCCAGTTTCCTCCAATCTGTGTCACACACACCCAGATTCCTGCCTTTTCTGGCTCCAACCTCAGAGACTCCCAGGGGAGCAGTGGCTGAATAACTGGCACACCCACAGCCCTTCCACCTAAAGGAGTTGGGTGCCAAGCTTGTGGGGGTTAGGCAGGGTCCTGGGACCACAGGAAGGAGCCAGGCTCAGGAGTGGGCCCCACAGGGGTCAGGAGCCCTGTTGTGGCCCTAGATCTGTGGCCCACCCCTGGGGTCTGCTGGAGGCCAGCACCTCTGCCTGTGCACCTCTGAATCTACAGGAGGGAACTGGTCACACCTCCCCAGACTGAGGACAGAGAGGCTGAGGGGGATAGGGGAGAGCAGACTTGGGGGTCCCTGTTCTCATAACCTTCCTCCACACTGTCCTTGTCCAGGCACTGACCACCCTCTTCCCTCTACCCAGAGGGTCTAAAGAGTTAGAACTTCCTGAGAGAGGTTCACCAGAAGCTGCAGGATTTCACCCTGGGTGTGGGCACCAACCCCTACAAGGCCTAAAGGGTGAAAGAAGAGGGTAGTGCTGCTTCCCCCAGGCTGTGCCCTCCCTGAGTTGCTCCTCCCCAGGATGCCACTCTATGGGCTGCTCCTCCCTAGAAAATTCCCCACCCAGACTGCTCCCCAGGATGCTTCCCCCAAACTACTCCCTCACAGTCTTTTCCCCCAGGATACTCCTCCCATATAGTGCTTCTCCATTAGGCTGGCCTTCCATAGGGAGCTGCATATGGACAGTCTGAACCCCAGAAATTCCTCCAAGCTGTGTCTCCTCCAGGATGCTCCCCTTTGCAGTTTGTTCTCCCAAGGGGTCTCCCTCCAGAGCTATCTCCTTCAAGGTCTGCCCCATGTCCCCTGAGAGTTCCTCATCTACTCTGAGCTGGTGGTCCCAGGACAGGAGCAAATTGTTGGATGTGCATCCCTGCCCCAAATGGAGAGTCAGCACACACAGAGGCTTTCTTTCACCACATGGACCAAAACATTGCCAGTCAGCTGACTTCCACCCATGAACCTTAAATGCTCCTGTGTGCAGGCCCTGAGCACTTACCATGTGGGGGGGGGGGAGGAGAACAAGCAATGGATCACCAGGGAAAGAAGCTCATGGGGAGGTGTGAGCTCTGCAGGCAGGGGTCCAGCCCATCAGGGGCCACCATGCAGGGGGCAGAAGAGAGCTGGATGGGGAGGCAGCCCTCAATGGGGGAGGAGGAGGCCTCAATCCAACCTCAGGATTCTCTGAGCTCTGGTCCTTCCACCATAGAGAGAAAAGTCACCAGGTCAGGGGCAGAGGCCTTGGGGTCTTGGTCACATCTGGGAGACCCACAGATGCAGGTGTGCCCCACTGGGGATGGTTTATGCTGTCTACAGGGGTGTTGCTCTGCCAAGCCCATGATACTGGGACTTTTCAAATGACCTCTGGGCAACATCTAGGGGACATGGAACCTTGGCAGCAGGTGCTATTCAAATGGACTCCCTATGGGTGTCAGTTCCACATGGCAGGGCCTGTGTCTCTCACCTTGTCCAGATGGATGCTTTGTAGCAAACTTGTGAATAAGTAGGTGGCCCTCCAGTTCCCCTACATGCCACCACAATTGGCCTTGGAGAGTTAAGGGTAGACTCAGAACCTTGTCCTGGGCAGGAGAAGCTGACATTGGAGACAAGCATGATGGTCAAGCAGGTCTGTATCTGGTTTGCCAACTAATGGCAGCACTAAAGACCCACCCTTCTAAGGTCAGAACTAGCCCTGCCAGGGCTGTAAGGAAGCCCCCAAGCTCATGCACAGTTTGGGGATAGGCCTGTGATGTCTGGTGAGTGACATGAGGGTCCAGGCTCCTTGTGGATTGAGGGTGGGCAGCTGGCATCTGGCAAGCTTCACATTCACCCTGTGTCCTTCTGGTTAGGCAAGGGCAGTGCACTACTTGCAGGTTTTGGGGTTTTCCTGGTTGCTAGAGTTCCCCATCAGGTGTTCTTGGGTCAGTTTGTTATCAGGGAGTGAGAATTATGCAGCCAAGTCTTGTGCATGGCTCTGTATTGGCCCGGTAGGGCTGTGGCAGTCATTCTGAGTTTAGAGGTTAATGTACAGCCAGGGAAAAGAGTTGGTTGGGAGATTGGGCCATGGTGAGGACAGAGGGAGGGGCCTGTTGAACCCAGTGTCATGG
>PVKH010047410.1:0-10292 GCA_004027955.1 Chaetophractus vellerosus | reverse complement strand
CAGCAAGATGATGCAACGAAAAGAAACACTGAGGAGAGAAAATAAGAGATGCATCAGACCAGGGAGCTGAGGTGGCGCAAGAGATTGAGAGCCTCTCTCCCACTCCGGAAGGTCCCAGGATCGGTTCCCAGTGCCACCTGAAGAGAAGACAATCAGACACAGAGGAACACACAGTGAATGGACACAGAAAGCAGACAATGGGGGGGGGGTAAATAAATAAATAAATCTTCAAAAAAAAGTGTAAGGGATTCCCATATACCCCACCCCACATTTCCCCCTGTTAATAACAGCTTACATTAGTATGGTACATTTGTTACAATTGATGAACAAATATTGAAGCATTGCTGCTAGCCAATTATGGTTACATTATGGTTTCAACTTTGCACTGTACAAAAACTTGTTTTTGACAAAATGTATAATGGCCTGTATCTGTCATTGCAGTATCATGCAGAATAATTTCAATGCCCTAAAAATGTCCTATGTCCCACCTATTCTTCCCTCCTTCTCCCCTCAGAACCTCTGGTGACCACTATCTTTATGTCAATGTTACATGTTCTTCATTACTACAATAATAGTAAGTCTACTTTGGTCCATAGTTGCATTCCCCCATTCTGTTTGTTCATTCCTCAATCTTAAGGATTTGGGGATGCTGATGCCTGCTCTGCTTCAGAATGAGAGGGGACTTAGATCTTTTGGAGCAGATGGAAGGAACTGTTTTGCTTACAGTATTAGGTGCTCTTTGTTTTTTGTCATGGGGGTTGCCCATCATCATCATTTTGTTCATTGTTCTGGGTGAGTCTGATGAACTGGAAAGTAGGTGTTGACCACAATTCTGCTAAGATTCAGGGCTCAACTATCATATGAACAGACCGAAGATTTAAGTCCCTGGGACATATATTTAAAAGATATAGTGATAATAATAGGTTCAAATAAAAGGGGTAGAAGAATCATGTATATGGTAATTATAAATGAGTCTAACTCTGCTACATTGAAGAAATAGGTTATCATATATTCCAAGGTAAGGCTGATTTCAAGGGGTTGTGTGCCTTGTTGCCTAGTGTCCAGATGTCTCTAGAGCCCTCAGAAGTACCCTGGTATGAGGCTTTTTTTTTCTTTTACTCTGACAGTGAGGTCTGCCTGAGATGTGCATAAGCATTATCTTTGGAAAGACCTCCTGGCTCACTTTAAGATCTCTTAGCCAAGTAAACTCTTTTGTATTTAATGTTTCCTCCTTTTAGTGAAGGTCGTTTTCCAAATGCATCACTGGTTGGCACTTGGTATTAATCCCATGGTGCCAAGGAGGCTCATCCCCAGGAGTCATGTCCCATGCTGTGGGGAAGGTACTGAGTTTGTTTTAGAAAGAGGCCACATTTGAGTAACAAGGATGTTTTTTGGGAGGTAATTATTAGGTAATAGTTATTATTAAGCTAAGCTTCAATTCTACACGAGTAAGGCTCAGAAGTACAAGCGCTAATATTCCATCCCCCAGGATGGAAGTTTAATATTTTGTTGGTTATTGTGTGGCTCTCCACCCACTGAGATAACACCTGATGACAACATGAACACATTCCTATTCCATAGAGGCATTCCCAGGTACACCCTTCCCCACGCATCTCTCCACTACTGATACCCTGCACCAGGGACCCTCCCCTGCCATAGCTTCAAAAAAAACCAAACAACAAAAACCACTCCCACAATTGTATTCTCAACCACAGTCCTCACCCTCCTCAGAGTTCACTTGTTCCTTCCTCCAGATCTCCCCCCAGCTCTATGGATAGTCCAACCCACTTCCCAACCCCACTTCCTCTCCTACTCCATCACTACAGCCCTCACTCACATCACCATCACCCCTGTCCACTGCCAAACCACCACCATACACCTTATCATTGATTTTTCCCAGATTGAGTATTAGGTCACCATTCTCTACTCCCTTTCTATTTTCTAGTAGCCTATTGTCCAGACTCTACCTCCGTGATTCTGCTCAATATCCTTAGTTCATATCAGTGAGATCATGCAATATTTGTCCTTTAGTGACTGGGTTACTTCACTCAACATAAGGTATTTGAAGTTCATACATGTTGTTGCATGTGTCAATACTCCAGTCTTTCTTACAACTGAGTAATATTCCATTGTATGTTTATACCATATTTTGTTTATCCATTCATCTTTTGATGGAAACTTGGGTTGAATCCAACTTTTGGCAATTGTGAATAATGCTGCAGTGAATATTGATGTGTATATATCTGTTCATGTCCCTGCTTTCACTTCTCCTGGGTGTATTCCTAGAAGCGGGATTGCCAGATCATATGGCAATTCTATGCTTAGCTTTCTGAGGAATTGACAAAACATCCTCCACAGTGGCTGTACCATTCTACATTCCCACCAGCAGTGGATGAGTGTTCCTATTCCTCCCCATCCTCAAGAACAATTGTAATTTTCTGTTTTTCTTTTTAATAGCAGCTGGTCTAGTATGTGTAAGATGATATCTAATTGTAGTTTTGATTTACATTTCCCTAAGAGCTAGTGATGCTGAGCATCTTTTCAATTGCTTTTTAGCCATTTGTATTTCCATTTGAAAAGTGTCTATTCAAATCTCTTGCCCATTCTTAAAAAATGGGTTGTTTGTGATTTTATTTTCAAGATGTAGGATTTCTTTACATAGGCTGGATATTAGATCCTTATTGGATAAGTTGTTTCCAAATACTTTCTCCCATTAAGTAGGCTACATTGTCACTTTTATGACAAATGTTTTTGAAGCACAATATTTTTTAATTTTGAAGAGGTTCCATTTACCTGCTTCCAATACCATGAAGTTTTGACCACTGTAGCTTTGTGGTATCCTTTAAAGTCAGGCAGTGTGATTCTTACAATTTTGTTTTTCTTTTTCAAGAGTTTTTTTTTCTTGCTATTTGAGGCCCCTTGCCCTTCCAAATAAATTTCATAATTGGCTTTTCCAATTCCGTAAAAAATGCTGTTGGAACTTTTGTTGGGATTGTGTTGAATTTGGGTAGGATATATATCTTAATGATATTTAGTCTTCCAATCCATGAACATGGAATATTCTGCTATTTATTTAGGTTTTCTTGGAAATCCTTTAAAAATGTTGTATAGTTTTCTGTGTACAAGTCCTTTACATCCTTAGTTAAGTTTACTCCTAGATATTTGATTTTGTAGTTGCTATTGTGAATGGATTTTCTTCTTGATTTCCTCCTCATATTGATCATTATTCATGTACAGAAGCACTACTGATTTTAGCATGTTGATCTTATATACTGCCACTTTACTGAACTTATCAGCTCTGGAAGCTTTGTTGTAGTTTTTGGGACTTTTTATGTATAGGATCATGTCATTTGCAAATAGCGAAAGTTTTATTTCTCATTTTCCAGTTTGGATGCCTTTTATTTCTTTTTTTTTTTGTCTAAGTGCGCGAGCAAGTACTTCCAATACAAATGTTAAATAAGAATGGTGACAGTGGATGTCCTTGTCTTGTTTCAGATATTAGAGGGAAAGTCTTTAGTCTTTCACCATTGAGTATGATGTTAGCTGTGGGTTTTTTCAAATATGCTCTTTATGCCATTGAAGAAGTTTCCTTCTATTCCTATATTTTGAAGTGTTTTTTATGCTATTGCATACTTCACAGACTACAGTATAGTGTAAGCATAACTTTAACCTGCATTGAGTAACCAAAAATTTCATGTACTTGCTTTATTGTAATATTTGATTTATTGCAGTGGTCTAAAACCAAACCCACAACCTCTCATGCTATGCTTGTAGTCTTTTCTTTTTTTTTTTAAATAAAATTTATTGACATATATCACTCATACATGAACATACATAAATTATAAGTGTATAGTAAAAGTTGTAAACTTAAAACAAACATACATATCATCATACAGTGCTCCCATACATCACCCCACCACCACCATCTTGCATTGTTGTGAAACATTTGTTACAAACTATGAAAGAGCATTGTCAAAATATTACTACTAACTATAGCCCATATCTTGCATTTGGTATGTATTACCCCCAGTCAACCTAGTTATTAGCACATTACATTAATATTATATATTTGTTATCATTCATGTAGAACATTGTCATATTTGTCTTGTTATCCAGTCCATCTTCTGTACTGGGTTCGTTGTGTTATACAGCCAAATGATTTTTACAGTTCATTCAAGTGTACACTCAGTGGCTCTCATTTTCATCACAGAGTTGTGCGGCAATCACCTTAGTCAATTTTCAAACCTGTTCATTATTCCAAAAGGAAAAATTTTGTATGCCCTTATAACCCCCTACTGTTGTCTCTGAGAATTGATATAAATATCTTCTTTGCAATTGCTGCAAAAGTATTGCAATACTACTATCATGCATAAATTATGCTAGTTGTAATTTTCCCATGTATCACCATATTCTTAACAATTTGTTAAAGAACATTCTTATATTTATACGATTAACTACAGTCTTCATTTACCACCAAAATCACTGTTATACATTCCCTAGATTATTCTGAGTCACAATCTCATGTATAAATCATCAGTGTTAGTTATACTCACTATAATGTGTTACCATTAATTCTCAATTTCATTTATTTCATTTATTTTTGCTCTAATCTTTGTTATTTTTTCCTTCTGCTTGCTTTGTTCTTTTTCTAGTTCCTCTAGGTGTGTTAGGTCTTTGATTTTAGCTGTCTTATTTTTTAATGTAGGCAATACTGATTTAGCTACATTCCATAAATTCTGATATTTTGTGTCATATTTGTGCCAATTCTGGTTGTCCCTCCTTTACTGACATCCAGCTTCATTCAGTTGTGGTCAAAGAAAGGGCTTTTATAATTTAAATCGTTCTAAATTTGTTAAGACTTGTTCTATGACCTAGCATGTGGTCTATTCTGGAAAATGATCCATGAACACTCAAGAAAAATGTATATCCATTTTTTGGGGGGGTGTAATGTTCTGTATATGTCTACTAGGTCTAGTTCCTTTAATGTATTATACAAGGTCTCTGTTTCTTTATTAACCATCTGTTGAGATGGTCTATCTAGTGGTGATAATGGTGTATTGAAGTCCCCCACCATGATTGTAGAGGAATCTATTTCTCCCCTCAGTTTTGCCAGTATTTGCCTCATGTATTTTAGGGCTCTCTGGCTAAGTGTAAAAATATTTATGATTGTTCTTTCTTCTTGGTAGATTACCCTTTTTATTAATATAAAATGTCCTTCTTTGTCTCTTACAACTGTTTTGCATTTAAAGTCTATTTTGTCCAATATTAGTATAATGATGCCTGCCCTTTTTTGTTTATTGTTTGCCTGTAAAATCATTTTCCAACCTTTCACTTGCAACCTATTTGTGTCCCTGGTCCTATGGTGAGTCTCTTATTGACAGCATATAGATGGGTCATATTTCCTTATCCATTCTGCCAATCTGTGTCTTTTTTTAACAAATCAATTTTATTGATACATATTAATAATGCATAAATCCGTCCAAACTGCACAATCAATAGTATTTGGTATAATCATGGGGTTGTGTGTTCATCACTTCAATCATTTTTGGAGGATTTTCATTATTTCAATAATAATAATAATAAACAAGCAAAAATTCATCACCTGTTAATCTCTCTATGTTCCCCTTCCATATATACCTGCTATTGCATTTCCATTTCTCTAGTTTATTTGTATTTATATTTTACAAAATAAAAATACAAATAAAATATATATGCAATATTATCCATACTTGTATTTCTCATGAGATTTCACTATGTTATACAATCTCATGTTAATTTTTGGCTTTCCTTTTAGTAATGTATATGTCCTTAGACTTTCTCTTTCAACCACTGTCATACCTATATAATAGCTCTGCTAGTTGTAAACACTATGATATCTTTTCACCATTTCTATTAATTTCCAAAGATTTACAAACAACCATTTTACCAATTCTGCACAGATTAACCCTCAGCTTTCCATTCTCCACCCTCATTCTATTTTCTGGTGACCTATATTCTAATTATTAACTCCATGAGTTTACAGATTATATTTAGTTTATAATAGCACAATCATACAGTATTTTTCATTTTGTGCCTGGCTTGCTTCACTCAACATAACATCCTCCAGGTTCATATGCTTCACAACTTCATTTTTTCTTACAGATGCATAATATTTCATCATATATATATACCACAGCTTTTTAAAATTCATTCATCGATTGATGGACACGTGGGTTGTTTCCATAGTTTGGTAATTATGAATAACACTGCTATGAACATTGGTGTGCAGATGTCTGTTCATGTCACTGCTCTCAGTTCTTCTGGGTATATATCTCCTAAGGGTACTGCCAGGACACGTGGCAAGTCCATATTCAACTTCCTTAGGAACTGCCAAACAGGCCTCCACAGTGGCTGTACCATTCTACATTCCTACTAACAGTGAAAAGCATTCCTTTCTCTCCACATCCTCTCCAACATTTGTAGTTTCCAACTTTTTAATAGTAGCCATTCTAACAGGTGCGAAATGATATCTCATTGTAGTTTTGATTGGCATTTCCCTAATTGCTAGTGATATTGAACATTTTGTCATGCGTTTGTTTGCCATTCATGTTTCTTCTTTGGACAATTGTCTTTTCAAGTCTTTTGCCCATTTTTTAACCAGGTAGTTTCTTTTTTATTGTTGAGTTGTAGTATCTCTTTATATATCAGATAGGTGATTTCCAAATATTTTTCTCCCATTGAGTTGGCTGCCTTTTCACTCTTTTGACAGAGTTCTTTGAGGTGCAAAAGTGTTGAATTTTGAGGAGGTCCCATTTATCTATTTTTTTCTTTTGTTGCTTGTGCTTTGGGTTTAAGGTTTAAGAAACTATCACCTACCACAAGATCTTGAAGGTGTTTTCCTACATTTTCTTTTAGGAGTTTTATGGTTGTTGCTTTTATATTTTTGCCAAAAGCCTTTTCTGCATCAATCAAGAAGATCATGTGATTTTCTTCTTCAATTTATTGATGTGGTTTATTACACTAATTGATTTTCTTGTGTTGAAACATCTTGCATTTGGGACCGAACCCACTTGATTGTTGTTTATAATTCTTTTAATGTGCTTTTTGATTCAGTTTACAAGTATTTTGTTGAGGATTTTTGCATGTATATTCATTAGTGATATTGGTCTGTAATTTTATCTTTTCATGGTATTTTTATCTAGTTTTGGAACTAGGGTGATGGCTTCACAGAATGAGCTTGAGAGCTTCCTTTCCTGTTCAATATTTTGGAAGAGCTTGAGCAAGATTGGTATTAGATCATCTTTGAATGTTGGTAGAATTCACCTGTGAAGCTGTCTCATCCTAAACTTCTCATCTTCATTGGTTTTTGATGACTGTTTCAGTCTCTTTACTTGTGATTGGTTTGTTGAGGTCTTCCATTATTCTAGGTTCAGTGTAGGTAGTTCATATGTTTCTAGGAATTTGTCCATCTCATCTATATTGTCTAGTTGTTTGCCATACAGTTCTTCATAATATCCTCTTATGATCTCTCTTATTTCTGTGGGGTCAGGAGTAATGTCCTCCACTAATTTCTGATTTTATTTATTTACATCTTTTTTCTTTGTCAGTCAGCTAAGGGTTTGTCAATTTTGTTGATCTTCTCAAAGAGCCAACCTTTGATTTTGATTCTCTTTTTTTGTTGTTGTTGTTGTTGTTGTTCTCAATTTCATTTAAGTTTGCTGTGGTTTTTACTATTTCTTTCCTTCAGTTTGGTTTGGCATTAGTTTGTTGTTCTTTTTCTAGTTCCTCCAGGTGTGCAGTTAGATCTTCAATTTTAGTTCTTTCTTCTTTTTTTAATGTAAGCATCAAGGGCTATAAATTTCCACCTTTGTGGTGTCCCATAAGTTTTGATATGTTGTGCTGTCATTTTCATTTATTCATCTCAAGATATTTACTGAATTATCTTGCAATTTTTTCTTTGACCCAATGATTATTTGAGTGTCTGGTTTAATCTCCATATATTTATGAATTTTCTCTTTTTCCATCCATTATGGTTTTCCAGCTTCATTCCCTTATAGTCAAAGAAAGTGTTTTGTATAATTTCAATCTTTTAAAATTTATTGAGTCCTGCCTTGTGACCCAATATATGGTCTATCCTGGAGAAGGATTCATGAGATCTTGAAAAGATTGTATATCCTGCTGTTTTGTGGTATAATGCTCTATAGATGTGTGCTAGGTCTAGTTCATTTATCATATTATTCAAGCTCTCTGTTTCTTTATTTATCCTCCCGCCAGATATTCTATCCAATATTGAGAGTGATGTATTGAAGTCACCAATTATTATTGCAGAGACATCTATTTCTCCCTTCAGTTTTACCAGTGTGTGCCTTATATATCTTGAAGCACCTGGGTAGGTGCATAAATATTTATTATAGTTATTTCTCGTTTGTGAATTAGCCCTTTTATTAATATATAATGTCCTTCTTCACCCCTTATAACAGATACTTTTTCGTTACTATTTGTGCTGAATGCCCTTTTCTAACCTTTCATTTTCAACTTCGTTGTGTCCTTTGTGAGGTGAATCTTTTGTAGATAGCATATAGATGGCTAATATTTTTTTCATCCATTCTATCAATCTATGTCTTTTGATTGGGGAGTTCAGGACATTATCATTCAATGTTATTACTGTAAAGGATTACTTATTTCATCCATTGTGTCCTTTGGCATTCTGTTGTCATATCTTACTTTTGTCTCATTTTTTTACACTGTAATGTACCATTCCTAATAATCTTCATTTCTACCATCTATTCCATGTCTCTTGCCCTTGTTTTTTCCTTTCAGGCTGCAGCACTCCCTTTAGTATCTCTTGTAATTCTGGTCTTTTGGTAACATACTCTATCAGTTTTTGTTTACCTGTGAAGACTTTAAATTCAACCTCAGTTTTGAAGGACGGTTTTGCTGGATACAGAATTCTTGGCTGGTAGTTGTTCTCTTCTAACACCTTAAATACATCACACCACTTTCTTCTCACTTTCATAGTTTTGGATAAGAGGTCGGCACTTAATCTTAGTAAAGTTCCCTGTATGTGATGCTTTCAGAATCCTCTCTTTATCTCTGACATTTGTCATTCTGAATAATAGGTGTCCTGGGTTAGTTAGGTCTGTTCAGATATTTTCTTCTTTGGGTGTGTTGTCCTTCTGGATATTGATATTTATGTCTTTCATAAGGGTTGGGAAGTTTTGGTCATTATTTCGTCAAATAATCTTTCTGCCCCTCTTTCATTCTCTTCTCCTTCTGGGACACCTGTAACACTTATATTTTTGTGTTTTGTGTTGACATTCAATTCTCTGAGGCCCTATTCCATTTTACCCTTTCTTTTTCTCTTTCTGTTCTCCCGTCTACTTAAGTTTGGATATTCTGTCCTTGAAATAACTAATTCTGTCTTTGAGCAGTTCAAATTTGTTGTTATGTGCCTCTAATGAATTTTTAATATCTCATCCATCACATCTGTCTTTCCATAAACTCTGTTACTTTTTTTTGCAGGCTTTCAAATTGTTCTTTATGCTCATAGAGTATCTTTTAAAAAAAATCTCCTTAATTTCCTTTATCTCTTTTGTCATATTTTCCTTCAATTGTATGAATTGATTTAGGAAATTGGTGTGATTATCTTTGATTAGTTTTCTTAAGTCCTGCATCTTGTCAGGACATTTGGTTTATTCCTTTGAATGGGCCATCTCTTCCTGTTTCCTAATATAGCTTGTAGTTTTTTGCTGCTGTCTAGGCATCTGAATAAGTTGGTGAGTTTACGCTGATGGTAATTTCTCTCTCTTGCCTGGTGTTGTTTTTAATCACAGCTCTTTGATTTTTTTATTCAACTTATTTTGAGTCTTTAAAGTTATCTATTTTAAGTTACAAAATCAGGCCAGGGTCTCACTAATTGGGTGCAGCTTTTCTCCCATGGGTGGGGCTAAAAAGAAACTTAAAAGCAATTTTTCTTCTTGTAATTTTATTGGCAGCCAGGAGATGACACTCCTCAAAACTTTTCTGTAGAAGTGTTTCTTTCAACCTCTGCTTTCCATGGTTCTGGTCTGGTCAGAGCTGAGATTCAAAGAGGGCTTTGCTGGTAACAGCTGACAGGGAGGAAGATGTCTCTTCCCCTCTCAGTCAGCTGCAGTGAGCCAGGGGTTTTATCAAGGCTTAATGTCTTGAATGTAGGGGGTGGGTCCCTTCCTGGATGCCACAAGGCTTCAGTAACTCATGTTTGTTGTTTGGGGCTCTTCATCTCTCTGTTTCTCACCCTCCTGGGAGTTGTTCAGCACAGTCCTGGTTTGCTG
>PVKH010047409.1:0-10310 GCA_004027955.1 Chaetophractus vellerosus | reverse complement strand
TTGCTGGGAAACTGAGTCAAATGGGGCCAGTGGCCACAGCTCACTGGGAAATATCACCCAGACTGTTCCCAAGAAGAAAGGGAAATGGATTTTGGCAGGACAATAGCAATCTTTTCCAAGTCTTCATTTATTAAAAATGGTTTAGCAAATAAATATCTTTCAGAAAAAAATGATAATATAGAAGTATCCTGGGAATTAAGTGAAGAAAATATGCATTAACTTGTTTTAAAGGTAGAATTAACTGTTGACTTAATTTATTTCTTATCAACTCCTCAACAATGCATCTGCCACAGATTATATTCACCTGTGCAAAACTTTCCGTGCTTTGAGAAGGCTGCTATTTTTCTATTTCCTTTCCATTCTCAATTGTTCTGTAGCATATCAGAAATATCCTGAAAGTCTAGTTTCAATGCAGGCCCTGCTTTTCGTCGGAAAAAGCAATATATGAAACTTTTCCTGTTTAGGTTTTCAGAGAGCTTGCCTCTTTGGGACATTGCTAGTTTTACTTCTCTTTCTTTCTCTTATTTTGTTTTTTTCACACCGCTCTCCTTGGTTTTCTTTGTGGTCTACTCTGCTTAAATGGAGGTGGTCTTTACTGTAATTCTCATTAAAGGGAGTAGATGAAGAGAAAGGAAGAAAATAAGAAAGGAAAAGAAAATGACTAAACCCATCCCATCCCCCAAAAAAGGAAAAATAAAAATACATACCATTAATGGGTACTTAGCAGTCTAGAGCTCTGTGTAGAGGTCATAATTAGAAATTAGCGATGAAGCTTATTCTCTGAAATTGAAATTAATAAGGGGCCGGCATAAAAGGGTCAGTGCAGCCCGAGAGCTGGTCACATATGGGAAGCTGTCGCTCAACCACTGAGCCACACTGGCCTGCCTGAGTTGGTTATTTTGTTTGTTTGCTTGTTGTTTGTTTGTTTTTAGGAGGCACTGGGAATCGAACCCGGGGCCTCCCATCTGGGAAGCAGGAGCTCAACCGCTTGAGCCACATCCACTCCCCTATAGTTCTTGATAGGAGGACAGGGCCCCAGCCTAGTTGGGTGGCTGGACTTCAGGTACACCCTGCGCAGGAGTGACCCAAATGGCCGCACGTTACCTGGTCCTGAGAGAAGGTGGTCTGTATGAAGCCCGGAGAAAAGAGAGTCAAAGAGCAATGAAGAGGTGCATGCACTTGGAACTTTATTTAGAGGAGAGGGTGCCGCAGCCAACCACACTAATAGGATAGGTAAGAAAAAGAAAGGGCAACACTCTTTGGAAGGAGGAAGTAAGTATCCATTCCACAGTGCTAGGCGCTGTGAGGCAGCATGCAAATGCACAGGCTGTGTGGTACAAGACCATAATCATCTCCCCTTGCTCACAAGTTATACTGCTCATGCGGAAAGTCTTTGGAGCAGAGTGCTCCTGGGTGCAAATTGGGGCACTAACCAATAAGCTAGCAAACCTCCTTAAGCCTGATTCATCGTTTGTATAGTGAAAATGGTTATTGCATCTATTGTGAAGATTAAATTAGAAATAATGTATAACGTATATATCTCAAGGGTGTTAGTTATTTCTCTTCTCTTGAGAATACAGGACTGGCTAGTTGCTAGGCACTGAACCTGGTTTATAGCTTTGCCTTCAGGTTTTATTCTGAATTTCTGTTTTATGCTTATTCTGATTTAAGATTATGTTGTAGTTTTCATCATCAGACTGTATTTCGTTTCATTATTATTAATAGATTTTTGCTTTTCTTTACTCACATAAACATCTTATCTTAACATTTTTGCAATGGCATATTTAATATTAAAATTTATTTCAAAACTTGAATATTATAAGTGCTTTTGCAAATAGTGAGTATTGACTAGCTTCCATTTTATTGGACATTTATATTTTCCTTTAGTCAGTAGGATATACAAATGGCTATAAAGCACATGAAAATATGTTCAACAACACTAGTTATTAGGGAAATGCAAATCAAAACCACAATGAGATATCATTTCATACCCACTAGAATAGCTATTATTAAAAAAAACAAAACAGAAAACTACAAGTTTTCTGTGTTGCTGGTGGGAATGTGAAATGGTGCAGAAACTGTGGAAGACGGTTTGGCAGTTTCTCAAGAAGGTAAGTATACATTTGTATATCCTCTTCAGAAAAATGTCTGCTCAAGTCTTTTGCCCATGTTTTAATTGGGTTGTTTGAATTTTTATTTTTGAGTTCTAAGATTCCTTTATATATTCTGGATATTAAACCCTTATTGGAAATGTGGTTTCCAAATATTTTCTTCCATTGAGTAGGTTGTCCTTTCACTTTCATGACAAAGTCCTTTGAAGCCCCCTGTGATGGTCAGGCTAATGTGTCAACTCAGCCAGGTAATTGTGCCCAGGTATTAGGTCCAGCAAGCACTGGGCTAATTGTAATACAAGAGCATTTATGGACTTCAGTCACCAGTAAGTTTACTGCATGGATGGCTGATTACATCTGCATCAATCAGGGAGATTACATCAAGAATGGGTGACGCTTTTATCCAATCAGTTGACTGCCTTAAAAGGGAAGTGATTTCAACATTCAGAGAGAATTTCCCAGCTCGTCTTTGGACAGCCAACTTCTTCCAGAAACTCATCAAGGACCTTTCATCGGTCTTTCATCGGAGCCTCTGGCTTGCAGCCTGCCTGCGGAACCTGGACTTGTGCATCCCCACGGTCACGTGAGAGACTCTTATAAATTCTCATATTATTTACAGATATCTCCTGTTGATTCTGTTTCCCAAGAGAACCCTGACTAATACACCCCCCAATTTTTTCATTTTGAGGGGATCTCGTTTATTTTTTTTCTTTCAATGCTTGTGCTTTGGGTATGAAGTCTAAGAAACCATTGCTTAACACAAGATCCTGAAGAGGCTTCCCTACACTTTCTTCCAGGAGTTTTATAGTCCTGCTTCTTATAGTTAGGTCTCTAATCCATTTGAGTGAATTTTTTTATTGGTGTGATATCAGGGTCCTCTTTCATTCTTTTCCATATGGATATTCAGTTTTCTCAGCCTGAAGAATTGTTGAAGACTCTATTCTTTCCCAATTGAGTGAACTTGGCAGCCTTGTCAAAAATCAATTGGCCATAGAAGGGAGGGTCTATTTCTGAAAGCTCAATTCTATTTCATTGGTCTATATATCTATCCTTGTGCCAATATCATGCTGTTTTGACCGCTTTAAAATCAGAAAGTGTGAGTCATCCAGCTTTGTTCTTCTTTTTCAAAATGTGGCTATTCGGGACCCTTTACCCAACCAAATAAATTTGATAATTGGTTTCCCATATGGTCTCTATTTATTATTATAGAAGTGCCTATTTCTTCCTCCAATTTTGCCAGTGTTTGCCTCATGTATTTGGGGGCACTGTGGTTAGATATATAAATATTTATGAGTTACTTCTTCTTGGTGGACTTCCTCTTTTATTAATATATAGTGTCCTTTGTTTCTTAAAAAATGCTTTTGACTTAAACTCTATTTTGTCCAATATTAGTATAGATACGCTAGCTCCTTTTTTGTTACTATTTGCATGGGATTCTTTTTCCTACCTTTTACTTACAACCTATTTGTGTCTTTGGGTCTAAGGCGAGTCTCTTGTGAAACAACATATAGTTGGGGGAGCGACTGTAGCTAAGGGGTTGAGCTCCTGCTTCCCATATATGAGATCCCCGGTTCAATCCCTGGTACCTCCTAAAAAAAAAAAAAAAAAAAAAACATGTAGTTGGGCCATGCTTTTTTATCCATTCTGCCACTCTGTGCCTTTTGATTAGTGAGTTTACTCTATTAACATTCAACGTTATTACTGTAAAGGCAGTACTTACTTCAACCATTTTGTCCTTTGCGTTCCCCCTCCACCAAGATGGCTCCCTCATCTGTCTGCTTGTTGTCTGCTCATTGTCTCTGCTTGTAATGTCCACTCATTGTCTGCTTGTCTTCTTTAGGAGTCACGGGAAACCGAACCCGGGGCCTCCCCTGTGGGAAGCAGGATCTCAACTGCTTGAACCACATCCACTCAAATTCTTTATGCTCACACACTGTCTTAAAATCCTTCAGCTCTTTATCCATTTTTCCTCACCTCCTTCAATTGATTTAGGAGATTTGTTTGAACGTCTTTGATTAGATATTCCAGATTCTGTGTCTCCTCTGAAGTTTTAATTTGTTCTGGACTGAGCTGTATCTTCCATAATTTTTAGCTGATGTCTAGGCATCTGATTATCTTGATGAGTTAACTCTGATGGACAGTTTCTCCCTCTTGCTAGGGTTTGTTGATTGGCTTTGTGTTAAGGCTGTTCTTTGATGTTTGGTCTAACCTATTTTAGACGTTTAGGATAGTGCAGGTTTAACTGTCCAGATTTTCTCAGCTCTTCTTTATCTCATTCTTGCCCTGGTCATGTGGTACAGTTTTTAAGATTGCATTTTTTTATGCAATTACTTCACCTCCAGGAGAAAGCTTACTTTCCTCTGCTCCTTCTCCAGGAACCTTGATCTGTTTGTTTTTATGCAGAATTTTCTTCACATATAATTTGTTTAAATTCGCTTCCTCAATGCCCCATTTTCATTACACTTTTCAGTTCTGGGACCCCTCTGTCTTGTAACAGTTTAGTTTGAAACTCTCCCTTTTTGTCTCCATGAGACTTTTCTGCCTCCAGTTTCTTCCCCATTAACGTATCCCTCTCCAGAAGGTCAGATGGGGCCAATCCAGACAGCTGGGCCACTGCAGAAAAGCCCATTTCGCATTTAGGTGGTCCAGCCAACAGAAACTGGGTTGAGTGAGTGCACCGCTTGCCAGCTCTTCTGCCACTAACTCTTTTTTTCCCTCACCCCCCTGGGGGCCCTTTTGTATGCTGCACTGTTTGCTGTCAGCAGCTTGTGTCCAGCCCTGGGCCTCTAACTCACTGCTGTGAGTGGCTCTATTGTCTAGGCCCAAGGTGGGAGGGATCCTGGCTGCTGCTTCTGCTTGGGACTGGGTGAGGGCAAGGGGTGTAGACCGTCAGTTTGGGGACAGAAATCTCCTACCTGCCATTTTCCTTTTTCTTTGATTCAGCGTTTATGGAGTCCTTCTCCAGTCTCTATCATCCTCCAGAGTTCGAAGCAAGTGGGAGTTGTCCTTTTATTCTCTCAATCTCTGGGTACGGTTTTTCAGGGATGTCTTACGTCACTCCAGAATGGGCAACTTTTTGACTGAGAAATTTAAAAATGGCATTTTACAATCACCCTTGGTCCATGTACTGAAGAAATATGGGATCTGTGGCAATTTGAGATTTTTTTATGAATCCCAAAAAGAGAAAGATTATGTTTGTAAACTAATCTATTCCTCTGGGTGTGATACACTTTGTTTGCATTAACTTCAATTGAGGAGACTTTTATTAGATTACTTGATAAGATCACTTTAGGCCTCTGCAAGCTATGATTGTACTATGTCGGTGAGGCATGGCTCAGGTTGAGTCTATGCCCCCTTGCTGGGTCTGATATAAATGGAGGCACATAGAGACACAAACACACAGGAAAAAGGGAGCTGCCATGTTTGATTCTGCCGTGTGAGAGAAAAGACTCCAGTTCTGCCCACAGCTGAGCTGCATGGAGAGCAGCCCTAAGAGACAAGCTCTATGCTGGGTGAGAGAGGACTACAGCATTGCTTAAGCATGAAGCCCCCAAGAGGCTGGGCCCATGGCATAGCTCAAGAGGAGATGAGCCTTATGCCTGACAGCTTGCAGCTGAAACCTGGAACAAAGAGGAGCCGCTGAGCCTGAGAGAGAAAGCCCAAAGGGGAAGACAGAGGTCAGGCAGAGACTGCCGCCATCTTGCTTCAACACGGGGCAGCTGACTTTGGTGAGAAAGCACCTCTTACGGTGCCTTGAGTTGGACTTTTCACAGCCTTAAAACTGTAAGCTTTTACCCGAAATAAACGCCCTTTATAAAAGCCAACACATTTGTTAGTTTGCACTGGCACCCCTTTGGCAAACAAAACAGGATCCTTCCATTTGAAATAGTCTTTTCCTTTAGTTGCCTCACCTTTGATATGTCCCATCCACCAAATTGTATCTTATATTTGGGAGGAGCAGTTTTAAATTTCCCAGACTCATGTACCTCATTGTGTCCTTGCCACCTTTCATGGAAGAAGGAATGGGAGGTGGTTATCTCTGTTTTAAAGAAGCTGAAATCAAAGACAGAGAAGTGTGGTTTACAGCTGGTGGCAGTGTTGGGACAGTGTTTTAGTTTCCTGGACTGCTCAAGCAGGTAACATGAAAATGGTTCACCTTGAACCAGGGGAATGTGTTCACTTATGGTTTTGAGGCTGGGAAAACGTCCAAACCAAGGCATCATCAAGGTGATGCTTTCTCTCCCAAAACCGTAGCACTCCGGGGCAGGTTGCCGGCAATCCTTGGTTCCTCTGTCACACGGCAGTGCACATGCGGCATCTCCTGGTCTGCTCCTTCTCTTGTGGGTTCCCTTCCAGTTTCTTGCTCCCTGTGGCTTTCTCTCTCTGTGTCTGAATGTCATTCCTTATAGAGGACTCCAGTAATAGGATTGAGACCCATCCTGAAAGCGGTGGGCCCCACCTTACCTGAAGTAACCTCATCAAAAGGTTCTACTTACAGTGGGTCCAGGCCCACAGGAATGGATTGGATTTAAGAACATGTTTTTCTGGGGTCCATACAGTTCCAAACCATCACAGACAGGTTCCTCTTCATGAGGAACCAGGAGTGCTTAGATGTCAGGATGTGTGATTTCCCCAACTGGGAGTACCAGCTGCCAGGAGCTCCCTGCGTCTGCACAGCTCGGTGGGTGAGTCCATCACCCTTGGGGACAGGAGGGGCAACCATGTGGCGTATATTTGCTTTATGCATGTTACACCATGTGGTCTAGCTGGGCTTTTCTGTGTGTGCTTTGCGGGGTGGAGGAAAGCTTCATTTATAATTATTTTCTAAGGGGAGCCGAGGTGGCTCAGTGGATAAGTGCCGGATTCCCACATGTGAGGTCCCAGGTTCAATCCCTGACACCGAGTGCCTAAAAAAAAAAAAAAAAAGTGACTATATAATTATTTTCTGTGAAAACTCAGCTTTAATTTTGTTACTCTTATGAAAAATGAAGATCCATGCTTCAGCTGTCACTGGTAGAAGGAAGCAAACAGTGAAAATCTTGGTGTTAAGAAAAAAAATGACAGTCCGCGCAGTCCGCCCGCATTGCGCCAGCCGCAGTCGCAGCAGCCCAGACTGGCACCACCATGCCCACGTGCCCCAAGTGCGCCAAGGAGGTGTACTTTGCCGAACGAGTGACCCCCCTGGGCAAGGACTGGCATCGGCCCTGCCTCAGGTGTGAGAAATGTGGAAAGACCCTGACCTCGGGGGGCCATGCCGAGCACGAGGGCAAACCCTACTGTAACCCCCCTGCTACGCGGCCATGTTCGGGCCCAAAGGCTTTGGGCGGGGAGGAGCTGAGAATCACACTTTCAAGTAAAAGCAGGTTGTGGAGGTCCCTGCTGCCCGGCTGCCCACCATGCTGCTGCACCCCCCGCCCCCAATAAATCCCAGACTCCGAAAAAAAAAAATGACAATTTTCAGGGCAGTGCAAAGCTGCTCAGTTTTACCAGGGAATGCGTGTGAGTGGGTGTGTGTGCTTGTATTTATGTAAGGAGGCATATACTACGTCTTCACACTCTTATGTACGTGTGGCCCAGACAGATTTAGCAGATCTGGGCTGGGGCGCAGGCATTCTATTTTTTTCATCTCCTCAGGTGACTTTGATGATCAGCTAGGTCAGGAACCCTTGACTACGAGAGCTGGTGACTCTTGCTCAATGAGTGAATGTGCTCCAGGGAGCTGAGAAAGATTCCGAGAGACGAGGAAGACTCTGCAGGGGAATGACGAAAATCCACAAAACCTTGAATGTTGTGAATGAGACACACACAGCCGTGCTTACCACACCCTGGAGTGAAAGACATGCCAGCGTGTGCAAGCAGAGAGGACACTGGGTCCTGAGCAGCCCCCTGCCCCGTAGACGGTGGACGGGGAGGCAGGGTCCCTCTGCTTCTTAAAGAGGGGCGTGGGGTAAGTAGGACTCTCTGGATTGCGAATGCCAGAAACACCATTCAAACCGGCAAGGAGGGAAGAAAAGGCAGAGAGTGGGGTGGCCTTCTCAGTCCCTCTAGCAGAGCAGGGTCCTGGCACCGCTCAGAGCTGGCGAGAAAGCTGCAGGAGCAGGGCTGGGGCTCAGCAGCGCTTCTTTCTTCCTCACTCCCCTCCACTCGCCTCTGCTTTTATTCAAGCCTCAGCCTTTCCCAAGGCCGCCCCCACCCAGGAACTTGGGGCGAGAGTCCTTTCTGCCCCTCTCTCCAGGGTTCTCAACTGGTAGGCTGCATCAGGGCCACCCAGGGGGCGGATCAAGGGCAGGTGGCCGGGCCTGGGCCCCCTCCAGGGTGTCTGGTGCTGGGGGGCATTCCCAGGGCCGCTGGAGAGCCGCCGTTCCACAGGCCCGACAGGAGCTTTCATCTTTTGCCGGGTCTTGCCTGGTGCCCACTGTTTTCACACTGATACTAAGTGTTTCTTAGCTGCTTTTACTCAATCCTCAAAACAGCCCACAGGATAGATATTACCGTCGTTCCTATAAGTGGCGGCGAGGAGAGTCAGTGCCTGGCGTGGAGCTGGCCTCCATAAGTTTTCCAAAGTATGGAAGGAATATTAGATTTAGTTTTTAATGGTATTTTTCAGCATATATTTTCCTCTTTTCCCTCTCAAAATGATGGGGGAAAATCATAACCCCACAAGGGCAAAGGAATTGGGAAAGGGGATGACAGTAATAAAATGAAGTGTGGCACCTGGAAAGAGGGGTGCTGAGCGGGTTAGCAGGTCAGAGAGCTGAGCACGTCACCTGGCCTGGGGACGTCCAGAGGCAGGCTCACTCTGCAGACTCCCAGAGGGGGGAAGGGGCTGCAGGTACCTGCTCACGTCTGATGGCGCAAGGACAGAGTACAGGTGGGATTGAAAACAGTTCCACCCTGGGGTCCCTCGGCCTGGTCCACACAGCTGGGCAGAACCAGAGACTCCGACCTCCAGGGCCCTGGAGGGCAGAGACCAGGATGGAGTACTGACGGGAAGGGGCAGTGATGAGAATCTATACGGTGGGAGGGAAGCCCCTGTCCAGGCCCTCTCCCGACCCCCTGCTCCCCTGCCACCCCACACCCCCCCAAGCAGGAGCTTTCTCTCTGGGAAGCAGACTAGGCCAAGGGGGAAAGCCCATAGACACTCCCAAAGGGTCCTCAGAGAAACAGCCCCACAGGCCCCGTTCACGGAAGCCAGCCGTGAAGACGCATCTCCTACGCACAGATTCCAGGGAGCCGTTCAGTGCCTCCCTCTAAAGCAGCTGGGCCAGGGATCATGAGGCATTTGACATGGCTTCTAGGAAAGGCAGAGGCAAAAGTAAATGAAAAGGAAACGAGAACAGCAAAGGAAAAGGAAGCAGAAAGAATGCAGAGGATGGAAGAAACCCTAAAATAAGAAGAAAAATAAACCTATAATTGATATCGTCAGAGACAAAGGAGATGGTCTTAGAGAAGAGAATGCCAATTTTGAAGAGAACTCTTACAAGTTTAAAATAGCATCCATAGCTAAAGTTAAATCTTTGGTAGAAGGTTGGAAGATACGCAGTAAAGGACATAGAGTGGAGAAAACCAGGAGGCAAAATAAGAAAATGATGATTTATCTAGATTTATTACTAATAGGGGATCCAGAGACAGAGCAAGGAAAAAGTCTGAAAGGAACAATCACACAAAAGCTGTAGCAGAACTCAAGGGCAGTAGTTTCCAGACTGTAAAGTCCCACGAAGTGTCGACAGCCACTATGGGAGCTACCTGGGCTGTGTCCATAGACTAAGACACAAGTGGTGCCTCCTGGTGAGGGGCAGTGCACAACCTGCACAACTGTGTGTGCACGACAAGGCATCAGACCCACGTTCAACTAGAAATTTCCAAACTCTAGGGATAAAAAGAATAGCCTCAAAGCATTCAGAGAGGACAAGTCATACCCAGAACCTTGGGGGGAAAAGTGGAATCACACTTCTCAGCAGGAACATCATATGCAGAAGACCTTGGAAGGGTGGTTTCCAAATTCTGAAGGAAGATTATTTCCAACCCACAGTTTTATACCCACCTTTATAGGGTAGTGTTCTTAATTGTAAACAGCAGGATCCGTAGAGCTGGTTTAAGCCAAGCAGACATCTGTCGAACTTGGGTTGCTTCGGCTTTTCATGAACCTTCTGGTGAGCCCCCACACCAAGGTCCACATCCAGTCGCCACTGGGGGGGC